>PNEQ01087276.1:55036-119906 GCA_003012365.1 Medauroidea extradentata | reverse complement strand
TTACCTGAGTGACAAACAACTGCGTCATGTAACGTCGAAATGATTCACGAAAATAAAATTTATTGAAAAAAAAAATAAAATATTTGTGTCCGCTCATAGAGGTTGTACAACACCACGTCTCGATAGGTTACTGTAGTGAAACTCCTGTATAAGTTTTTTCTCGCTGCTCGTTTCTGCTTTTCGGATCGTCTGCCTTGATTATTGACCAACTAAGTTATATTCTTAATAATAATCACGTTTCTTATAAAGAAAAAAAATTCCATACATATTTTTTTTAAATATTTACGTAAGCATCACTCTGACGCGAACAACACCTCATTATCGCTACTGGTTAGATAGATATCGTGGGTTAATGAAAAACAAATTGTGTGCTTTTTCACCCTTTTGGGTGTCGAATTTCGAAATATTTTAAATTTTCATCTTAGACATTTGTATAAGTATCCAAATGAAGTGTAAATCACATCGCTAGCCCGTTCAGTCGAATCAAAATCGATCATTCACTAAAAAATCACATATCACCCCTGCACAGTATTGAGAAATCGAATTTCGAAAAATCTGAAAACAGTTTTGCGATAATTTCTGTAATCATCATCATGAAGCAAAAATTAATTGTATATCTCTACGGGTTCGATAGATATCGAGGATTTATCTAAAACACGTTCAAGGTCTTTTCACCACTTAAGAGAGTAAATTTCGAAAAACCCTTTATTCACGTTTTATAATACTTTATTGGTATCTCGTGGACGTAAAAAACACAACATTAGCCCGCTGGGTTCAAGATATATCGACGATTAATTGAAAACGCTTTTCACCACTTTTCACCCCTTTTCACGTCCTTAGGTGGCGAATTTCAAAAATTCCTAAAATTACTTTTTAGGTATTTAAATAAGCATCAATCCTAAACAATAATTACGTCTCTATATAAAAAACTATGGGATCGATATATATCGAATGTGAGTCGATAACTCATATTACCCCATTTTTAACCAGTTTAGGGCCGAATACGGAAAATATATTTTAAGTGGTAGGCCTACTTGGGATATTTACAAAAGCACCAATTTAAAGCAAAGAGTACTTCGATATCTCGATTGATTCGATAGATATGGAAGGATAATCGAAAACACATTTCACGTATTTCCACCCCTTTAAATAAAGAATTTCCAAACGTCTTTGTGTCCTGTCATAGACATTTGTAAAAGTAACCAATTAAAGTTAAAATCACGACGATAGCCAATTGTGTTTCAAAGATATAGAAGATTAATTAAAAACACATTTTGCCCCTTTTTACTGCCTGGGAATCGAATTTCAAAAAAACCTAAAACTACTTTTGGGTATTTACATAAGTAATATTTTTAAGTTAATATCAACTCTCTACCCCGAAGGGTTCGATAGATATCGATAGTTGATTGGAAACACATTTAACGTCTTTTCAGCCCCTTAAATGTTGAACTTCGAAAAATCCTTAAAATGGCTAATATGCATTTTTACGAGTTTCCTATTAAAGTAAAAATCACGATGATAGGCCGTCGGGTTCGAGCTCTATCGACGTTTCTTCGGAAACACAATTCGCCTCTTTTCACCCCTTTAGAGGTCGAATTTCGAAAAATCCCTTCTTAGTGCTCGCCTACGACCTGAGGGGAGCCCCCACAAAAAATTTCACGATTCTAGGTTCAGCGGTTTGGGCTGCAGTTTGATATGTCAGTCAGTCAGTCAGTCAAAAAGTCAGCTTTCATTTTTATATATATATATATATATAGATTATGTCTAAACGTTATAACTTTGAAATATATAACCTTGATATTCAGTATAACCCCTCCCTGTCCTAACGAAATTGTATAGACACGCCTATGAACGGTTAAGAGACAGTCTTGTGAAAATATGTGTAATAGAATACCACACTTTACACTTTATAGAGTGCAAAATTAGTTATAATTTAAGTTTTGCGCTGAACGAAATTTAAATAGAAGTTACTAAGATACAAAATTCAGATTCCTCAAACTTTAAGCCGTGGTCGCGCAACACCTGGACATTCTACGATGGAATTCAAGTTCAAACCATTATAACTTTAATTCTAATTATAAAACAAATTAAAAGTGTAGTCAAGTCACAAAATTAACGCCAACACAAAATTTTTGTACCTATAAATTTACGGTTTTAGTTATTTTCTGTACAGCCTGCAGTAACTTTGCAGTCAACCTAGACGCTTACGTAGATTTTTATTTTAAAAATAAATGCGTACATAATATACATACACAAAACGAACATAGGAAAAAACATAGTCATTTATAACGACTGAAACATAAATATTAAAACTTTCTTATACTTTTGAGGAAAATAATTCCCCTAAAATAATTTAAAACTAGTGCGATATATTGTCAGAATTTTTAATAAAACAATTTTAAGAGCTTTGATGTTATTTTTTTAAACACTCAAGAAGTAACAATGAATACAGAAATATGTCCACGTTTACAAGAATCTATAGTTAGTTGTGGAGTATGGCGTCATTTCAAAGAGTTGTAACACACCGCTTTCCTTGAGAGATCCCAAGCACTCACATAAAACGAACCGGCGCGGCGCCTCACATTCCATGAAAACCTGCGTGGCCTTGACTCGTATCACCAGGAGGTAATTACCGAGCAGGTGTGACTGGTCAATATCTTGTTTACGGGGGGAAACTGCCTATAAAGGAGACCATTCTTCCACGAATATCTTTCATTTATAACAGGTTTACCGTGAACAAACATTTCCGGCCATGGACTGACCCACAAGCGGATTTGAATGAACTCGAGGGATGAAGTTTACTAAAAAGTTAATTTTAAATTACATATGTCAATAACATACATGCTATGTTAATTATTTAAAAAGGAAGATAAGTAGAAAATTGAGGATACGTTGACAGTTATATTATTATCATATTTGTTTACATACCTTCACTTTTTTGCCCGGTGTAATTGTTAAATAGAGAAACTAATTGTTTATATATTTTTTAACACATAAAGTAAATATAATCAGCTCACTTAAGTTTAAAAATTTGGTTAAGTAATGCTGTATGTCACTACTGGGTCTGAATTTCAAAATTAAGTAATAAATATTTGCAAAAAACAATCAAGCAAATATCTAATCAACAAATATAGGAAATTACCTCCTTAACAACAGTCACACGTATTACAAAAAAAATATATTTTATCAACAGCCGTATAGTGATGATGGGTGTTCTTGCCGACGCACGGAGGTCGCCGGGTGATGTAAACCTCGACGTCCTCTGAGCGCAACTAGGCGAGATGGTTCCGCGGTGTTTCAACGCTGTCTTTCATAGTATGTGTCCATTCCTGAACCCAGAGAGGCCGTGAATCGAACCCGTGACCCTTTGACCAGCAGGCAGGAGCACTAACCACTGGGCCAAGTAGTCGGACTAGCCCTATAGTAAGAATATGTATCCCCCTCCCCCCTCCATGTGTTGCAGTAAAGACTGGCATACTTACACTATGCACACGACGCATTTATACATATAAACGGTTACAAACAAAGTGAGGAATTAATTATCAGATTACAGTCACAGTTACAAAGATGAAAGACATACATTTGTGTATAGATAAAATAAGTCTCATTATTTGCAAAAAAAAATTTAAATTACGAGTAAAATATCCTGTCTTCTCTCATTTTAAGACATTCTTTTTAGAAGTTCCTTTACAAAACGTGGGAGCGACTACAGACCAAAAATATTTTTAAAATTATGTCAGTAAGTTACATCACACGAACAGTGATAATGTTTTTATACGCCACAACGCAAAAACGTGAACTGAAATCTTTTATACAGTTAAAATTGAGTCACAAAAATAAAGCCCACTAGTAAAACCACGTGCTAAGCATACATAAATTAAATTAATTTTTCGTGGTAAAATAATTTTATGTCGTGTCCGCTACTCCACCGCGGGTAGGAGTGTCTTGACAGCAGACGTTCGTAATATTTACAAACGTGACTATTATAGAATTTGTGGCCTGCTGGGGTAAGGCAGGTTTGCTCCGTCACGTTTTGTTGGATTACCAGATTAAGTCTGGAAGCTCGCAAGCAAGTCAAGAGTTCCGCGACATATCACACGCTTGAAACCTCTACCCGTGTTCCTATTTTAACGCCTCAAGCTGAAATGTCGCCCTGATCAGTCTAACCTCGTGACTTAATAAAACCGCATATAAGCAGTGTCCTAAACAACTTCATACGTTTTTAAGGTCTGGGAATACAGGGTTAATAGATTCGAACGTTACAAAAAAATAAGCTGCGTGTTGCTAAGTTGGGAACTAGAGACTTGTTGGTATTTCATCTATATTTTTACGTCTCTCCGTTGAATAAATTGTCAATTCTTCAATCTAAATGTATTAGTAAGCTGTTTTCTCGCCCCCTGGAATGTGAATTCTACGTTAATATTTATTATTTGTTTTTAGTTACTTATTTACAAAATACGAAATTAATTCATACATTCAAAATATTTCCTACAGACAAAATAACAATAACACTATGGGCTTTCAATTTACATTATTACTGTTAATAATGGGTATGGAATTGTTTCATCCGAAACGCGGACAATAAATCGTTAAGTAAACAGCAACAGATGAATTTATGTACCTGTTCCAGAATTTACAGTTCTTCACCTCACTAAATTTTTCTCTAAGTCTCCAAATATTTAGTTGTTTAATAATGATCACGTGACCTACTTAGGTACCTAAATGGTGCTTTCGGAACAGCGGCGGATACAGGGGGCAGATGGCCTAGCCTCCCCATTTAACCTTTTAAATAATTTTTTACCGTTAAAATTTTACAATTTCTTACAGTACACAGTATTCAATGTTTTTTTTTTATTTGGAAACGCCTTAAATAGCGACATTTTGGCCCTTAAAATCCAAAATGTTCTACGGGAGGGGCCCCGCTTTTGACTTAAGGTGTGGGTATATCTACTTTTTAAGACTCCCCCCCCCCCTTAACAAAAAAAATCCAGAGCTGTTTCGGACACGGCTACAGCTGAACGGGTGTATGAACTGTGACGGGAGGATGTGCGCTGTGACGTAAGAGGCGCCCGCACGCGCCGAGGTGGCTGATTAGGAAGGTGCGGGATGTTGAGACTGGAATAGGGGGAGTATTAGGGAGGGGGTAGTCGCGCCGATGTGAACCAGGGCATGAGGGGGTCGAGCAGGATGGGGGTCCGCCCTCACGTAGGCGCACCGTGACCCGCCTACCCTAGCAGCCGCAGGGCGGGACCATCTTCTGCCCACGTCAGCGAGGCTCTCGTCCAGACCACCTTCATAGAACAAGCCTGGACACTGCAGTTGAAGAATGGTCTACATATAATAATAAGAAGAATAATACTTTATTTCTATATACCGATTACAGCCCTTTTTATATAATGGAAGATACCGTAAAGTGGGGTTACATTGCCTAATTTTGGGGTTACTTTGCACTACATAATTTTGTTACATAATTTTGTTGCAAGAGAAGGTGTGTAGAATCGAAAAAATTTTAAGACTTCGCCATTTATAGATTTAATAATAAACAATACTTTATAGTGACTATTATCCTGGAATTCCAACACAGAACGAAATAAATCTAATGGTGCAAAGTTACCTATGAAGGTGCAAGTATCCTCACTTTACGGTATCACACTCGCATAAGCAAAGCTTGTGTGTGAGTGCTACTAGACAAATTATTTTCTATAGCTGTGGTTTATTATGTAAGAAAACTTGTCATCTGGTATAAATTAATTTGAGAACAAAAACTGAATGCTGCATGAATAAAAAAAATAATAGTTTTTGATGGATACAGATTGTATTTAACAATTTGGAATATAAAGAATGTAAAAATAATTAACTACAGTAAAACTACTACTTAAAGATTAAAGACCGAGCTATGTTCAGAAATAGTTGGCACCACCGGTACTGCTCCCAGTTGTTGGCACCACCGGTACTGCTCCCAGTTGTTGGCACCACCGGTACTGCTCCCAGTTGTTGGCACCACCGGTACTGCTCCCAGTTGTTGGCACCACCGGTACTGCTCCCAGTTGTTGGCACCACCGGTACTGCTCCCAGTTGTTGGCACCACCGGTACTGCTCCCAGTTGTTGGCACCACTGGTACTGCTCCCAGTTGTTGGCACCACTGGTACTGCTCCTAATTGTTGGCGCCACTGGTAGAGTTTCAAGATGTCCGACTGTTCAAAGACGTCCTCAAAGGAAGACAGACGCTAGTTGAGCGCCTGGCGCATAGGGGCGATGAAGCAAGTGGTGAACTAGTAAGAGTAAGCCTTAGAGCTCGCGGCCGATCTCAATCGTTAAAGACTAAGTTAATTGACCACAAATTAGATCTTATAACAGTGTGTTGTTACCTCTTGTGTCAAAAAGTCAAAGAATTGAATTACAAACACCAAGACAATTTTTTTTCTCATTTGCCTCCAGGATACTGAACACCAATGCCCTAAAATGCAATTTTCAGACATTTGCACTATTTTTCCTCTACTAACAATTTTTTTTATTTATTTGCCTTTCCTGGATAGAAATTATGCTCCCAAACTGTTATTTACAGCCATGTGCGTATGCGCACCTACGTTGATTTTACAGAAATTAAGGGGGGATGTTAAACAATTTTATTGTATTTTAATTTGTTGAGCCTTAACATTTATTCAAATTTTTTTATCAAAATTTTCTCTTCGACAGAGCTTAAGGAATTTTCTTGGTAAACTGCTGGACAAAATAATACTGGAATCTTTCATTAATTTGCCTTGCAGAATCATTACAAGAGAATTATAGATTAACTTTCAAAAATTTTCTCAGTCGCAATGATTCTGTATGACAAATTAATGAAAACTTTCATTAATATTTATGTTAAGCAGTTTGCCAAATATACAGGATGTTGCAAAATTCCCTATCAATATTCTAAGGAAACAATCCTCACGTGTAGAGGAACAAACAGTGTTATATGAACACAGGTCCAAAAACGCACCGTTTCCGCGTTACAGTTGGCATACATGACGTATATGGTTGATAGCGCGCTGGCAGGATCATGTTGCTATGTCACAGTTGTTCCTACTGTCTGTGTGATAGTGGCGTAGTGTGTGGCATAGTAACATGTTATGTACTGCTGTAATGATGCCCCACAGCAACATGATCCTACCAGCGCGCTATCAACCATACGTCATGTATGCCAACTGTAGCGCAGAAACGGCGCGTTTTGGACCCATGTTCATATAACACTTTTTGTTCCTCTACATGTGACGACTTTTCCCTAGAATATTGACATGGAATTTTACCACAGCCTGCACATAAAATACTTTGTTAAAGAGCAAATTTTGATAATGTAATTTCTATAAATGCTAAGAGAAGGCTCAAAAACTGGAAATGCAATAAAAACTTCTAACACTGCCCCTTAAGGCACCCGCCTACTAGCCGTGTGTTTTTGTGAGGCAGGCACAGTGCCAAGGGCGATGTTGACCGGCTCATCTGGTGTAGTATCGCCTCTACTGCAAGACACTAGAACGTCATGCAGTGATATCTTAAGATCACTTTTAGTGGCGTTCCCACATTTTTATTGGTAAAAATGTTTTTTTTTTTTTTTTTTTTTTTTTAAAGTCCAATGAGTCATTATCGTAGTTTCACACGAATCCTGTGAGCAGTCGTTTTGATAGAAAAAAAATCCGTGTTTAGACATCATGAGGTGCTCCGAAATTATCTTTATAATTAATATTATGTTTACTAACCACCATTCCAACATTGTTTTCAGCGTTTTTTTTTTTTTTTCGTAAATGCATACATTAAAAACGAGTTTAAAAGATTCTTAGAAAAAAGAGTTCAACTAACACGCTGCAACGCTGTTTACAAGGCAGGCGGTCACCTTAGTCGACGTAAGCCGTCGAGTGGCGTGCTTTACTTCGACTGATACAAATTTAGTCAAAAACGACAACGTACACAAGTGATGTATGCTTAGCAGTAACACCAAAAGAACGATGCACACGAGTTTACGCTTTTCAAATCCTCCATTATTTTTCTTTTTTCAAACTAATTGTCTTACGGCCGAAAATGGCGGAAATGGGCGTTCTTGCGGTTCTTTTTAAGAAATATAAATATTGCTCAGAACATAAAAAATGTATAGATGGTTACAACAACTTTTCTTGGCGTATCGGCATCTTGGTGTTCAGACCAGGGGGGGGGGCGATTAAATATCGCTTTTTATGGGTACAACGCAAAATTTGCACCTGCGTTGCGTCTGCTTACGCTGTATTGGAATTACATACTCACGTAATGCCATAGAAGAAGCGTTTAACTTGCTCTGTGTGTCTCAGTCTGAAGACGGGGATATGTAGCAATTCCCGAAAAGCTGCATTTTTTCGTTGTTTTTAACTTGTGTTGTTTTGTCTCTTGTTTTTTATTTGCTCTACACTGTCCACTATTTATGCCTACTTCCATCTTTTCTCATATTGGGAATCTGGTATTTCTTGACTCAATTCTATCTTTAGAATTCTTGCCGATAAATTTACATAATCATATTTTAAAAAAACTGACGGAATTCCTCTGGTACTACCTTTTTCTTCTGTTTATTGTGCTTTTTTGTGGGTTTTTTGTTCTTTGTCACTTTGTCTTCCAATATAAGTTTTGTCAACAAAACATGAGCAATGCCGTATGTCCACAAACCAATAAATTCTAATTTCAGCGAATTTGTTCGTAGCTGTAAATGCGCATATTTCAATATCCCATGCTTCACTTACAATACAAAACGTTTTATTTTGTCATATATGTTTTTAAATTATATTAGTTACTATGGCATAATACCTCAAGGATGTTCAAGTGCGACAAAATCATAATTTTATATTTATATGAAATAGTGTCAGTTTTGTAGACGATACTTGTGAGTACAGTTTCCTCTTACGAAACAATTTTAGCTGGCGTAGTTGTCTCATAACGGTGCGTCAAAGTCAACATTTGCATGTTATGCTGCCACGCAAATAGTGAAAACCAATTGACTTACGTACGTGAAATAATTCACAGTGAAATAACATACTATGGGCTACGTTATAAAACATTTGAAAAAAAAAAAAAAAACCGTGAAATGTTTCTGTATTTTTAAAAAGTTTATGAATTTGCAACCTTCCTTTGGCGATTTGATTTCATTAAAAATATTACGTTGTGGGTTTATTTATTTATTTTTTTGTACAGCTCATGGGATTTTAGTTCACAGTGAATTATTTTGTTTAAGTAGGTCAGTTGGTTTTCACTATTTGCACGGCAGTGTAGCAAGCAAATTTTGACTGGCACCCCGTTATGAGAAAACTATGAGAGTTAAAATTGTTTCGTAAGAGTAAAATGTACTCACAAGTATCGTCTACAAAACTAACAATATTTCATAAAAATATAAAATCATGTTTTATCGCACGTTAACAACCGAAATGCGACACGACATAAGAATCTACTAAGAACGTTTGCAACTGGCCGAAGTCCGCAAACAACGAAGCGAAATAATGCACTACATAACCATGACAAAAAATATAATAGCCTAATGTTTTATTCGAAAATCATAACCACGAAGAAGTTTGTCATTCGAAACTATTTGTGGGTTACAGGATCAGGATTTAAGGTCGAAGGGGGGATAAAGTAAAGTATATTGTGACAAGAGTAAGTGAGGAAAGAAATCACTTTAAACAGATAACAGCAAAAGAGCATGGCAGCACACAACGTCAAATACATGGCAGTTTAATGGAATCTCCTACAGAATGTAAACAGATAATAACGGGCACATTAGGAAGACGCGCACTGGAATTCGTGTCGAAGAAAGCTGTAGGTAAAATACGTTTTTCTGGAGCCAAAGTCCTGTATCTGGACACAAATAATGGGACAGCTGTAATCAGAGAGTCATGGTGGAAGCAGAACCACTTTGTTAAGTATAGACTAGAATCTTCCTGTGGGGAATGTGAGGCGCGCTACTGCGGAGTTTTGGAGTGTTATAGCCTATAGGCGGTTCGGAATAAAGTGAGCACTCGAAAAAGCCCTACTACATATCAATTTCCAGCAAATTCGTATATTTCCGCGTGTAACAGCTAACGACGGGAAAAGTCTAACCTCCTGGGACACGTCACTTTATGTTTGCGCGTGTAAGATAAATTGTTCAGTCGATAGGTACCTATATAGTTTGATAAAAAAAGAACTTTATTAATTATATAAAATACAATAATATCGCTGTCGGATGAATTTGTTCCAGTATTGTTGTATTTAAATACGAATAAACACGGAACTATATTGTGTTATTTCGTTGCCAACCATACAAGCAGCAAGGCAACTATATATAGTTAATGTTGAATTATATGCAGTAACGGCTAGTAATGTTTTTCAAAGGTCACATTTTTAGTGTTCACTTTATTCCGAACGGCCTATAGTAATACTTCCGTCTTCTCTCTGTCTTCGTCAGTGTTAAGACCATGACGATTACCACCTCGCACACTAAGGACTCTGGCACAATTGGTTTCTTCCATTCATTTCAAACAATTGCAAATAACTCGAATATGTTTTAACCAAATGCTTTGAAGAAATTTTAGACTGTGTACAGTCATACGATACACAATTTCGTCAGAGCGTTTTTTTTTTAAATAATGTACCGTTTGCTGGGAAAATTTTTTTTCTCTTCATTTTAGCTTATTTTGACAACAAAATACGTGATAGTTCAGTGGCAAAAATCTAAAAATCCGTTTCGTGTATTGTAACCGAAATATTCAGATACAAACGATGATATATAAGTGTTAAAACTGCCTGAAAGAATTTTTGATATATGTATTAATTTGCATTAAAAGAAATATTTTCGAAACCACTGCGAAACTAAAGAGCGAGGCCTTAAAGAGGCCTGGTACATTATGTAATTTTCCGCGTTTGATGCGCGAAGACAGGCGAGCTATAAGGTTCAGTTTGCCACATGCGACAGTGACGGCTTCGCTTTTATACGCTGCGGGCCGAAAATACGTGCAATGCTTTCGTTTTACTCTTTTACCTACGACACTTTAATAAAGCGGCAACCCTACAGTCTGATGTTTGGAAGATTTGTAATAAAGGCCAACACCTGTTTCTAGTGTTGTGTTTTAATAATCCAGACGGTATTTTTGTACTTGCGGCAGTCTAAAACAGCCGTTTTGAGCCATTTTGAGAGGCCCCAAAGTCATGTTTTAATAAGCGTGCTGTATTTTTAAGACGATAGAAACATAGTTTCAAATGTGTTTTCTTTTCGTAGATAAAACGTTTTGAGAGTGAGTTTAGTGGTTTCGCGTAGAAAAGTATAGGCGCCGCACACTACAATACCGTTTTTATGCGCCACATTCATAATCCTACTTATTGAGCTTCCTCCGTAGCCTTACTTTACTTACCAGCAATGGTATAACAAGATAGGCAGCATTCGTGAGGACCCAGGTTAGATTCTCGGCTCCAGCCATCCTATAGACAAATACTGTGATTATCCCTTAGCAAAACCACAGCCAATTCCTCTCCCAGTTCCTGTGCATTGTAAACCCAAGGTAAATTAGTGGAACGTTACTTAATGAACTCTTGCACAAACATTTTTTTTTTTTCAAGATCAAAATAATCTCCTTACTTCCATTCAACAGGAAAGGAACAATCTATGATCGTAACATGGTTAAATATTAGTATTAATTTCTCGAGCATAAAACATGACAGGTGAAGGAGTACCGACAAAAGGCCATAAACAAAAACAACTAAAATTGTTTTCTGTACGACTAGAAGTATAAAATGTTTGCAATTAATTTATCTTGCCTAAAAATCAATATCCAAACTAAGAATGACTAACGCATACATATAATATTATCACAGAATTTTACAACCACCATCATATATCTAATTTTTCATTTCTCTCCCTCTTCACGAAAAAAAAAAAAATTAATCTTTACCATTTATTAACTGTCATTCAAAACAAGCAGTATATACGTAAGTTAGTCTTATAGTCTCGTTGACAGGAATGACATTTAACTATGGAAACTACGCCTAAATCAGAAAGAAAATTGGAAGTAAATCGAGTACACATATAAACTATTATAGACTTTTTTTGTGTGTTTATCCTCGAAAACTATTGAAAACCGATATCACGATAACCGGACATGAAGTCGAAACCGAGTCCTCCCGAAGGCAAGTCTACTAGGCTAGCAAACCACCTCACTACGTTGGCAACACTTCTCACGGCTGCAGTCATGAGGCTGTGAACAAATACACTCTGATATTTGAAAGAACTGTGCAATGGGAGTGCATGACTGGATTTAGTTGCTTGGACATACTCCATTGCGATATATGACTGTCAAAGAAAACTAAAAATAATAGAGAAACATAAATAAGCAAAGTATGCTTTAGTCAACAGGATACATACACAACTTAAATTAAAAAAAAAAAAAAAATGGAAATGTGTCAAATAAAACAAGGAACAAACAGGTAATAAATTAAAATAATATATTTATGTATTTCTATTATCTTTAGTTTTCTTTGACAGTCATTCATTTCGCAATGGAGAAAGTCCAAGCAACTAAATCCTGTCATCAAATATACTAACGAGTATAGATCAATACTGGACCACCTGTGCAGTTCTGCGAGAACACAGATTGTTTCTCCACCTCGAACCAACAGATAACACACCGCATTTTCTTAATTTTAGGTTTACGCTGCCCTCATAACAAACTGGAGGAAAACTATTTTTCAAGGACGAATAATGATATTTCGTTTGTAAAACCGAAAATAAATACTAAAACTAAAACAGCAGTAATTGAAACACACAAACAAAGGAAAATTTATGTTAACAGGAAAAAAAATAAGTAAAAGTTTTAACACTAAATATTATCAATAGTTCCACCTCAAGCCGCAGAGTTAATTTTCGCACACTTCTCTTTGTTAATAGCACTGAGCTGTCCGGTACCGGTCTCTATAGTACTTGCCGTGAGATAGACGCGGTGGCAAATGTCCGCAAGACCTTAGACCTTAGCGCCTTAAGGGGTGTTGATCCCTACCACCTTGGATTTATCTGTTTCTTCTCGATAACTTCTGTTCCAGTCTATGTATCAAAATTTTTGTTACGACAGGGCATAGATACAAACTTAATCGATTTTCTGTAATTGCTGGAACCATAATATATTCATTATTTTACAACGGGAAACAAACAGCTGAAAAGGAAAAAAATTGCTTTATTTACGGGAGCGACTACAGAGGCCGCAACATTAACAGACACAATGCCATATGGATTCCAAAAAGCGAATGAAACAATAAACTATGCCTTGTCAACGTGAAACAAGTAAAATAATGTGTGTATTCCCTGGTTCATAAGAAAAACCGTAAAACCGATCTGACAGGGATCAATCCCCCTTAAGAAAGGCCGTATTGCAGAGCACACACTAGTTTTTACTGTAGGTTTCTCACCTAACAAAACCGTCGTTCAGAGTCTCTGCACGGCATTTGATGGCATGTTGAACTAACCTAACCAGAGTTCAACTAGCTTAAAGCACTCCACAATCACACAAACGGAGCGAGGTGGCGCAACGATAACGCGTCGGGTTAGCATTCGGGAGAAATTCATCCTGATTTAAGGTTTCCCTGGAATCCTGAAATAGCTTCAGGCGATTGCTGGGATGATTCCTTAGGAGGCTGGACCACCTTTTCGGTTGAACGTTTAGATTTTCGTATTATAAACTATATTGCTGTTTGCCGGCAATGTGTTTGAATATAAACGGTATATTTTACGATTTGGTGTGTAACATAAGACTAATTAGGTTGTCTTCATAACAAGGTGAGATATATTTTATTAACTTTTTAACTAGCCTGATTATTTCGTAACTACGCTATAATATTTCATATAAAATGAGCGTAATCAAAGGCAAGTAAATAATTTAGGTCTCTATTATAAAACTTAATCCTAATAAATCTTGTCGGAATTTGAAACATAAGGATGTCAAGGAATATTCTGCATGATTATTGGCACGGGCTCTTAAAAAAGGCTGTGACCGACGGCTTTTTCAGTTCCCGTGATTGTGCATAGTTACGTGTAATCGTCTCTAATGGCCTCGTTGTCTACAAGAAGCACAATAAAAAAAAATTAAAAAAATAACTCCGACCACACTAATCGTCACAGTTGACGGGGAAGGGAGGTGGAGATAGGCCGGCGCTGAATGGAATGGTCTATAGTAAAGGCGGTTCGAGATATAGTGAACACTCAAAAAAGCCCTGCTAAAGTTCTATTTTCAGCCAATTCGTATATTTCCGCGCGTAACGGCTAACAGCAGGAAATGTCTAACCTCTCTGGACACGTCACTTGATGTTTGCGCGTGTCAGGTAAATTGTCTAGTCCGCGGGAATCTACACAGTTGCATAAGAAAAGTTTGTTGGTTACATAAAATACCATTATGTCGATTTGGGTTGATATTGTTTCAATATAATATCATTTACATCGTAAAATACACGGAACTATTTTGTGAAATCTCGCTGCCAACCACACAAGCCGTAAGGAAACTATAGTTAATGTTAATTTATATGCAGTAAAAGCTAGTAATATTTTTCAAAGGTTAAATTATCAGTGCTCATTTAATATCGAACTATCTATACGGGACTTTGTTTGGGCGCTAATCCGCCAGACCACCTGCTTACCACAAAGGGGGGTATGACGCAAGGCAGTGGTCCCCGGACCACGTGGTGGGGAGACCGAAAGGGCGACGGCCTGTGGAGCGAACCGCGCACTAAACAGCGTGACGAAACAGCAGTCGACGGCGCGGGGGAGGGACGCGAGTAACTGCTATGATATAGGTGGTTCAGGACAAAGTGACCACTTTCGAAAACTACTTACTTTTTTATCTTCAAATATTTTATACTTCTCTGTCGCTTTTTATTATAAGATACACAACCTAAGTAACAATGAAAGTATGCAGATTGTACGACACTCAAAAACCAACTCCTGCGGTGCCATTAATAATAATAATAATAATAATAATAATATTATTATTATTATTATTATTATTATTATTATTATAGACAACCAAGTCGTGAGAAGTACTCATTTTATCGTGAACTTCCTATACGTATTCCTACTTATTTTACGATAGTCATTTCTTTAATCATAACAAGAGCAGACACCGTGAAACTGTTCAATTTTGTTAAAAATATTTTTTTCTCCGCAGTCTAATTTCTTCTGAACGAAACATTATGGTATTTTAAATTAATAACGTCACTAACGTTAATTTATTGAATTACATAATTAACAAAAACCATAGTGAATTTGGGGTTGAAAATATTTGTTAACAAAGAAGAAAACCATTAAAAAAAACTGGTGAACAGTTTTGCGACAACTGATCTCCTTTAAGTAACCTAAAAGCAGAAGAATTATGGATCAAGGCCTTAAAGAGATTTACAATAACACTGAAAACGTAAATGGAAATTTCCAGATCTCAGGAAAAAAAATCACACCTTGGAAAACCACTTCGCCATCTTTCTGTGCCGAAAATTTGCCAGGTTAACGTATTCAATTGGCGTAGTTTCTTGCGCCTAATAAAACTCGGAGAAATTGGCTGTCAGAGATTCTGTCCCAGATGCATTTTAATTCGGGCAAAATATTTGCACTAAGAGCTGGCGAAATTCATTTCCTAGGATTGCATTCTTATAAGTTCCACCAAAAATTAGTTCTTTTTTTAATTTTAATTATTTTTCTTTACGGGTCATAGACAGCGATATCGATAGAGGCGGTTACCCACAACTTTACATAAAGACAAACTGGGTGAAGGAATTGGCCATGGTCTATGTTAAGGAACCATCTCCGCATTTACTTGGAGTGATTTTGGTAATCCACGGAGAAAATAACCTAAATAAGGGTCGCCAGAGCCGAGATTCGAACCCACGTCACCGCGAAAACTAGTTCCACGTGTTACCGTTGTGCCATTTCGCTTGATAGTTAATATATAAAACAACCTTTCGTGTATCACACCCTCTTTAGGTAGAATACCCATAGCCTTTTTGGATTCAGCAAATGTTTGCTGCAATTTTTATTTCAGATTAATATTTGTACTAGCTTACAATATTACGACTTGGTCAACAGTTACAATGTACTATTAAGAAGTTGCTTACGTAGAATTGCCTTATAGGCTTGTGGAAACGTAATTTTGTTTCAAATTTACTCTTCGGCAAACCTTCCTCCTGCTTCCACCTGATCCGAACTGAGTAAATTTGGATTCATCGTAGAATATGAAGGATATTTCGAAATTCCATAGTGTTTCCATTCGTTAATTGTAGACGCTGTTTATTGTTTGTTTAACTTATAAGATTGTTCTTTCAATTGGAGACCTTCCGTATTTTCAGACCTCGGACGCGTAAATCACGTCCACCAAGACGTCCTCAATAAATAAGCAAGAAATCTCTGATTCCACCCTCCCCTTCCCTTCCTGCAATAGCAGCCGAAATACACAAAAACACACAAACACACACACACAGCCACGTACATAATTTGTTCTTGAAAAAGTATGAAAGTTGAATAATACATTTGCGTGGTATACAAAGGGTTCTGTTATAAAAAAAAGCGGGAAAGGTCTCTCAATGACAAAAAATTATAGTGAAAAGTCGGTATTTTTAATTTTGTTATTGAGCAACACACATACTTATTAATTTAATAACGAATAATGACTTAAACACAGTTGAAAGCTTTAAAATGGTGGCAAATATTTAGAAAAAAATACGTAAGCATGGTAGTGTTGACTGGATACAAAAAAAAATGTTTCCAATTTTTAGTCCGTTAATGTTTGAATTCTGAATCTATTGTGCGAGAGTAGAATTATGTGTATTTATGACCGACGTATGAAAGTTTGAAACGTAAGATTATTGAATACGTGAATGATGCCCGAATGTTCATTTCTTCCCTAGTTCTGTCCACAAGCCAAATAAATCCTTACTTCAACATAGTAACTTTCTCTAAGGCACTACAGGTGTTTAGCTGAAGACTGCAGGTGGCCAGGTTCAGCACCTGCCTAACCTCGCACTAGCCATGTTTCGGAGATAAATCTAAGGATTTCAGATTAGTAATTTAACAGCGATAAAACGAGGATGATGGTTGGGAGAACCTTTCATACCAGTACAGCAGAATTCAGTACACAACTATCGACCTTATCGTTGGGATAATCTCAATGGGTCGTACATTCTTTCGTCACGTTTCAATGGGTACCCTATCCGAGGCTCCAGGAGAACACATTGTCTCTGCTTCCAGAACATACCCCGGTTGTTGTTTGGCGTCAGCTGAGGTTTCCAATTATTTAATTCCTCGTTTATAAAGTGAGCAATTTCACTGGACGTACGACATTCCGAGCAAATGTCGCCGAGTCGCAGAAAATTCACACGAAAACAAAGAATTTCATGCTACTATATAAGCAAAAAGAAAACCCAGTATACCAGTTGTTGCTACCAACTTACATAACATATTATATAATAAATTAATATCGCGATTAGGCCCAAGGGCCCACGCGTCACTAAAAGAGATCTCCTTGCAACGTTTCAGCCATGATTCTTATTACGGAATGGCGTGGCAGCTCATAGCCAGACCTCAACCATTAGAAGGGGGAGAAATAAAAAAAATATTACTGTCAAGGTCATATGTTTTCTAGTAACGATTCGCTAGTCGTTATACAAAGAACAGCTGTACTTATTTAACGCAGCGATATTGGGGCGGTAATTAGTGAATTTGTGAGATTGCCGTGTTGAGTGGCTACAGTAGAAACATTGGTATTGGCCGGGGAGGGGAGAAGTGATGACAGCTGGCCCAACCTACGCCTGTGCGTTTGATTCGGCAACATGGATGCTTGTTCTTCAGCTGAACTGTCTATGAGTGTACATGTAACTAAAACTTGTGAGCTACATAAGAGGGTGTAATACTAAATCAACGTTGTCATCGTCCGTTGTCGCCATGACACCATTTTCGGAACTCACAATTCGTGTGCGAACGACAAGTACAGCAGAGTATGTATTATTTTAGATGTTAAGGGTGCCACTTACCATGTGCTTAAAATGCGTTGCAGTGTATTCGTAAAGAGGTTTTTTACGAAACTATTCCACATGCGCCCATTGTGCCAATATACGAAAAGGAAATACGTTTCGGACAAGGTCGCTATGTCATTGTTAAAACACCATGCTATAAAAAAAACAGTTTCTAATGCTTCCAACATAGCTATAAAAAAAAACTACCAGACTGCCGTACTTCAAAATGTACTAGCCGGATGTATGTGAAACCCAGATTGAGGCGTGCTTTGAACTTTGCTATTGACTTTCCAGTAATAAAACTATATGTTCACCGCTTTAAACTCGACAGTAAAAATTGTTCGGCGGGAATTTTGCACGTTAGATCAGCGCTTGGCTCGTTGTAGCTAAGCTGCATTTGATGCGCGCTTCAAGGTCGCACGTATAGCTCCGTCGCTTTTGTAGCGTGGTACGGAAAGTATTTTTTGTGAAACTATTAAAAATATTTCCAATGTGTTTATCTACGAAAAGACACACTTCAAACTGCGTCCCAGTGATTTTAAAAATGTCGTCAGTTAATTAAAAACGTGATTTCCAAGCTCCTCAAAAGTGCTAAAAATGGCTTTTTCACGTTGCTGTAGCTGTAAAAAATATCAGCCGTAAGGGTGAAACAAAATCATAGAAACCTGCATTGAACTTTACCTCATAATTTCCACAAATAAAATAACAGGGTCATCGCTTGAAGTCCTGTTGTAAACCACATCCTTCAAAAATACTGCGCACTAGTTTAGTCCTCCGCGCCTAGAGGCGATAAGGTGTTTGACGGACGTGTTATATTCGACTTATCGCCTTCCTCATTTCCGTGCCTCAAACGTAAAATAAAAGCTAGTGCCCACTAACTCTTAAGTTAGGTTACGAAAGTTTGTTACGGGAACGGTCCATTTTCTCGGTTAAAGGCGCTGCCTACCACGGAGACCTGGCCAGGGCAAGGATAGGGAAATATACGTTAAAATTCAACAGGTGGGGCTCAGCATTTGTCGAACTTACATCAATTCCACCAGCTACTTTTTTATTCATCTCGGCGAGGCCCTCATTGCTATAGGATGCTTTAAGAGGGCGTGGTATACATAATTCAACGCTAATAGCATTATTCTATAACTCTAGGTTTCTTGAAGCTAATTTGCGGAAATTAAACAACAGCAACCCTAAATAATAGTTTTAGCCGACGTTTTAAATAAAATAGTTTCCAGTGTTACGAACTTCTGAGGCACAATCTCCGATGCCGGAACCTCGTGGATTTAACTGCGCCGCAAGAGATCACGCGTAACACATTAGTAATTTTGGGTAAATATTTGCTTATAAAGTTGGTAAATACCATTATCTAGGATTGTCATTGAGTATTTTATCCATATTGTCTTCGATAAAAGCGTAGGAATTAATTGATATTTTCATCATCTTAAGGGGATTTTTCAATGCTCTGAAATATAACACACTAAGTAAAAACACCCGAAAACTCATAATTTCCCCCCTTAATTTAAAGCCTGTAGCATTATTTTTCTCCTCTCAATGCAGAAAAGGGTTTCTGTCCAAAAGCTGTATTATAGTGACATATGACCGAGCCCCACCGAATATAATTATACGTGTAAATTCCTGTCCTTTCGTATCACGGCGCAAGAAATTTCGGAAGAAAGGAGCGTGTTGAGAGATGTTTACCAATTAAAACTGTATATTTTAGTACAATAAGGCTTGTTTAAGTTATGCTTGCGTGTCCTCTAGTCAACTCCTAATAGAAACACAAGCATCTCGGTCGGAGTCGTACAAAACTCACGTTACAATTTCGTGAAATGTGAAATGTCCTATCGTTAATAATATGCCCGAGCTGAATGCTCTATTTCTCTGGCTAGTGCGTTTGTAAACAAGTTTATAATGCGCAACGGTGTCACAGGATATTGGCTCGCTGTATCGTATTAACTATATTTACAGGCTTCAAGACTCTTATTCGCGTAAGGTGAAGGTCTTACGCCCCTTTAACAACGAGGACTTAAAGAGGCAATGAGGGTGTAGTGAGGCGAACGGACAACACAATATCCATGCCTGAGCCGGGATTCGAACCCTGGATCTCTCGCACCGTAGGCCGGCACCTAACCGATTACGCTACAGAGGCCGGCTCCTTCAGAGGCGTGCCAAATAGATTTCCAGCCAATGAAAGGCTTCAGAAGAACGCACAGAATGTTAAGAGTGAAGAGGTTTTTTTTTTTTTTTTTTTTTTTTTTTTTTTTTTTTTTTTTTTTTTTTTTTTTTTTTTTTTTTTTTTTTTTTTTTTTTTTTTTTTTTTTTTTTTTTTTTTGCGTTGGTGAGGAGTGTTGATGGGTGAACATTTATTAGCGGCAAAATGCATGGATGGAGAAATTGGATATCCCATAGAAAACCAGCCAACGGACGCCATAAATTGAAATTTGGTGTAGCCTATCATACTGTGGTAAGGTTAATTTCTCAGGTCTGTACTCGTGTAGTTATTGAGCCCGTCGATATGATTCAACCAATTTACTAATTAACACTAGCGGATTACTCCAGCCGTTCGAGGCGAACAAAGCCTCGGGTTATTATATTTGGTTGTCAATTGCACTGCCTAACTGGGAGCTCTGGCCTGAGCAAAGGTAGGGATTTGCATGTTAAATTTTATTACGTGTATTTTACCCAATGCGACGAGAAAGATAAAGCAACAGAGAAAAAGCTGTTTAAAGATCATACAGCAGTGTGGTCCTCGCCGATGTGGGATATATGTACGCTATATAGGCTCAGAGCCTCACTGGCGGAAGCCAAAGAGGAGAGTTATCGAGGCGTTTGGCCGTGTGTGTAAGTGTTGCACTCGGAAGCAAAAGCGACGTTGATGAAGACTACGACGACGACGGCGACGGCGACGGCGACGAGCGACGCGGGTCGAGTGACGACAGTGGCAAGTAAAGACGGCGGCAGAACAGCGTTGTAGTGTGTTTGGATGGTGCGTTTGCAAGTGTGAGACGTCGAACAGGTTAAATAGTGAGAGACTCCTGGAAATGGACGTTTTAGATATAAGTGGCGTATGTAATCTGGAGACTTTTTAGAGAGAGAGAGAGAGAGAGAGAGAGAGAGAGCAAAAGCAGTTAACTGTCTAAATTACTTAAAAGTAGAGATTTTTAACTATTAGAAGATTAACGGTAAATATTAATAATTATACATAGAGAAGTGTCGTATTATTATTATTATTATTATTGTGGAATATTTTACAATGTTTGTAATAAATTAATCTGATTTAATCGTTTTATTTTACGTACAAAACCTTCGACAACACACGCGAGTAGAATTGTAACAAAACACAAATCTTAACCCTGCTCTCTCCAGGGCCGTGTCCTTAAATATCTGACAGTACGAATTAAAAAAAAAAATCTACGAAAAACTCAACAAAAAGCACCAAAGTAACGGCACAGAACTTGTGCAAAGTGAACCAGGCAGGCGAAATCTGTAACGCAGACATCCGTCACACCGTGGTGGTTCCTTTAGCGAAACCATTTCACAGATTTTCCGACGATTTCACCGGTCAGTCGGCAGTCGGGCGGTTCTCGCTGATAAAAAGAATGTTAACCCGATTTCAAAGACGTCGCTACTGTTGTCTGTGTACAATGCTGGGCGATCAAGAACATTTAAGCTAGGATTATTTCACTGCAACATCAGAGGTGGTCTTACAATTACACTGGGATTTCTCGACACCTAACTACATACATCTAAACTAAATCTGTAATTAATATT
This sequence comes from Medauroidea extradentata, assembly GCA_003012365.1. Taxonomy (NCBI): domain Eukaryota; kingdom Metazoa; phylum Arthropoda; class Insecta; order Phasmatodea; family Phasmatidae; genus Medauroidea; species Medauroidea extradentata. The sequence goes on along the minus strand of PNEQ01087276.1, from coordinate 98,137 downwards.
TAATGAAAATATCTCAGAGCCGTATTTTTTTAGTTGTGTCATTGTGTTCTGGTTGTGTGTGTGCGTAATACAGTGTATAAATACTAGTGTGCTTGCGCGTCATTGAACTACAAACATCATTGTTGCAATTACCCTTGCACTTAAGTCCAGATTGGTAGGGGTCTGGCCAGTCAGGGTCAATGCACTCTGTATTTGTCTTGTGATACTACCGTATATGTAGGCTGAATTGAACAAGTTTTGAGGAGGGTATATCAAATTTCATTGAAGTCATAGGTCTATATAAAACTCCTCTATTAAAATGTATTATCAAAACGGAAACTTTAAGTAACTAGGCGGATATAAAAAGAGCTTGCAAGCATACGTGCGCGTTTTCAAACACGTGTTACACTCGTGACTTACAGCGGACTAGCATCACGACTTACGATACACCACTGCATCTGTTAGAAGTATACAGCCAGTACAGACGTCCCACCTCGTCGGGCGGACAGATTTATTTACTTTATCCAGCTGTTATAGCTGATGTGCTGAGATTACGTACCTACCTGTCCCCGGTGCTGGGTACACACTTATCCGCCATAAATATTAGCTGCTGACGCAATCCGCCGACGAATTCCTCCTCCCACAACGCGACCACCATCTATAGCTCTGTCGCGAAGTTTATTTCGTCTCGCATAGGAAGCGTACAATTAATTATGCAAACGAACTATGTGGATGTCTTATAATTTGCCACTAATTTTTGCGAAATGTCTTATGTAACCACTTTGATTCAATGCCATATACGCACATCTGCATTCGTGGCTACATACAGCGAGACAAGGTTACACTGTAATAAAAATGTTTGTACTTTTACAAAGAAAATCTTTGGACACCTAGTTGCCAAAGAAATTCCTTGTAAAACTGCAATGGTTGCCCTTATATTAAAATACAAATTATATGTTTGTAAAATAGCAAGGAATAGCCTTGTAGTTGTACTTTCAATAACGAAAAATAAGTCAATTTAAATGCTCATTATACGTCATAAATAACACTGAACTTATTTATCAAATAACTTTTGAATAAAGGACTTTACATGAAATTATTGTGAAAATAAAAAAAAAAATATTGGAGGTGATAAGTTTCGAATCACTCTCCCCGCGCTTAGCTCCCACGCATCTTGCACCTAGACCACTGTGACTTCTGTCGCGGTCAGTATTTATTTATTTGTATACATTCAATGTACAGTTCCGTATTTTTTTTTAAAGCACGCAATTAATCTAAACATTCACTTTATTCCAGAAAAATGCTTTCCAGAGGTTGTGATCTTTGCATAGATAATTTCCGGCGAACCTATGATTTTGGCAGACAACATATTTTCTAAGTTTTTTTTGCTAACAAAATCCTTTTAACATTATAAACTAATAACGTTACAAGGAAAATTTTTCAACATTTACAAAAGTTTGTACAGCTACGAAGAAGTGCATTGTCATATTTTACAACAAAAAATAACTGCAGTGCAGGAACTATCGGTATGTGGGTACAAATAATTCCATTTACAAGAATTTGTAAAATTACAAAGAAAATCTTAGATTATTTTAGAGTGTACAACGACGCCACACGCGTGTGATTGGCGGATAGAAACCCAAGACACTTAGAGATAAAAACATCCAATCATTACAAACAGAGCTGCAGGCGTGAACGTAAAGCTGTGAAGCAAAGCGGTACAAAAATATTGTCGCCCAAATAAAGAGTTTCTACGTAAGTTGGAATAAATTGCATTTCAGTTTGTCTGGAAACATGAGCTTAATTAAAACTATACTATCAGCGTTATCGCCGCAGTAAGCAAATCGTTACTACGAAAGGTAAATTTAATTGTTCTGGCGTAAAATTGGTAACTGTGTGCAATTCATGTAACGAAGGTCGCAACATAATTTTAATTAATTAATTTTGCTTGAAATATTTCAGAACACAAACAATTTTAAAATATTCAAAATGCGATATGCAAAGTAAATAACTTACGCGAGCGGATTTTCTCGTCATAAGATTCAATATTTTTACGGTTTAGTTAGAGTAATATTAACAATATGAGTGGTTTCACTTGTTTACATATATTTTTAATATTGTATTTCAATTCGGTGAAGTAAGATAAGTGTTTGTAAACTTTTTTTCAATTGGCCACTTTAAAGACAATTTCAAAACATTATGTGAAAACATACTTAAATCACAAATCTCATTTCTTCAAAGAATGCAAGTGCCAATGAAAAAATCAAACACAAAAGAAATTCAAATTTCATAACGATCTTCATATTCTTACTGAATAGTTTTAAAAATTAACTTCAGCATAGTTAAAAAAACTTGCTGGGAAAACCCTTAAAGGCACTGAAAGTTTTAGGACAGATGTCTGCATTCTGAATTATCTAAATGTTAAGCTAATAGAGCTACGCTAAAAGTAGCAGGACAAAATTTTCCTTAATATACCGCATACATATACTAGCAGCATTGCTAATAATGATTCGTTTATAAGCGTAACAGTTTATTATAATTTTAATGTTTACACAATTGGTAGAGTTTTTCTCAAGTGTTGTGTAGCCTGACTAATTTAAAAAACGTCTTTCGAGACAACCAATACTCTTTGAACATTTTGAAGCCCATTTAAATAGTCAAAAACCTTTTTAGACTGATGTTTTCGTATTACATTGGTACCTTATAAATATTTCCGAAGCTTGTACAAGAAAATGCAATAAAATTTACTATGAACATTGCGAAAATTACAAACCTAATGCTCGCTATGCATAAAACCCCGTAATTGCAATATGGACGAAAATGCTTCACCCAGTTCAGGTTTTGGGTTATGGAAGATAATGGGTATTTAATTTAATGCGCGTACCAGTGCCATCCGTACTGCTTCCCCACTCTCGTGACACAAACGCGCGAAATAGCGACGGAACTGCGAACAGGGCGTCGACATTCACACTCCATCATGCAAACCAACAGCCGAAGACTGACGTCACCGCTGCGAATACGAACAAACTTCGCGCGGTCCATCCCTGAAGATGCCGATATAGTACGTACTGCGGAGAAGGCGAAGATATGAAACTGTTGCAATTGGAACCACGGTAAAGACACTGGCATTGAAAATTGACTCTCGTATGACTGACTGGCGCCAATGGTACAATGGTGCCGTTTTAGCATTGCGTAAATGAAACTAAGGTTAATTCTACTACAGGTTAGAAAGAAAATGTATTTTCTTACATGAGAATTTGGCACAGGGATAATTTCTGCCGCTAGTTTCGCTAAAATCGCTAAGAGACCAGAAAAATACGAAACTGCAGTAAAATAAAATATAAACAGGCATGTAAATGACAGAAGTCATTTAACTTAATTTTACAGCGAAAATAAACCAACTTCGCGTTTTAAATTATGAAGTTTATGTAACTTAAAATTCAGGAAAACTTGATTTGTCAGTTTGCGGCAGAAAGTTTTCGTATGTCAAACGTTTAACATTGATCTTTCTCATCTGTAACAGAATTAACCTTAATGGAACTACGACGAGTGATAAATGGGTCAACTCAATAGCATTGGTAGATAGGCTAGTATCAAGATCTGTATTTTTAACTACCCAACCTGTGCTAGTGATGTTCCATTTGATGTACTCGTCCTTGGGGCAGGAGATAAAAGAACGCTGAAAACGTCGATTTCTATGCTTATTTTGAAGCCAATATGGATAGAATACTCAATGGCAATCCTAGATAATGGTATTTGGCAACTTTATGAGTACATATTTTTCCATAATGACTCATTCGTTACGCGTGATCTCTTGCACCGCAGTTAAATGCACGAGGTTCTGGCGTCAGAGATTGTGCCTCAGAAGTTTGTAACACTGCAAACAATTTTGTTTAAAACGTTGGCTAAATCTATTGTCTAGGATTGCTATTGTTTAATTTTCGCAAATTGGCTTCAAGAAACCTACAGTTATAGATTAATTACTTTAGCGTTGAATTATGTACCACGCCCTCTTAAGAGTGCTCAAGTACGATAAAATATAATTTCATATTTTTATTAAATATTGTTAGTTTTGTAGACGATACGTGTGAGTACATTTTACTCTTATGAAACAATTTTAGCTCCCATAGTTTTCTCATAACGGGGTGTCAAAGTCAAAATTTGCTTGTTATGCTGCCGTGCAAATAGTGAAAACCAACTGACCAACTTTAACACAATAATTCACCGTGAACTTACATCCCATGAGCTATGCAATAAAACACTACAAAACCCAAGGCGTAGTAATTTAAATTAAAAAAATTAAACAATGTACAGAAAAAGTTGCAAATTCAGCAATTTTTTTTAAATACAAAAAACAGTTCGCGGGATTTTTTTCAAATGCTTTATTACGTAGCCCATAGTATATTACTTCACTGTGAATTATTTCACTATTTTCATGGCAGCAGAACATGCAAATTTTGACTCTGACGTACCGTTATGAGAAAACTGCGCCAGCTATAATTGTTTCTAAGAGGAAACTGCACTCACAAGTATCGTCTACAAAACTAACACTATTTCATATAAAGACAAAATTGTGACTTGATCGCATCTGAACACTCTTAAACGATCCGAAGAGCCAGGATTCGATTCCCCGACCGGTACTCCTGATTTCGATTGGAGGACTGAGGAAAAGCAATGCATCGTATATAATGATTTCCAAATTTTCTCAAGACAGAGATGACATCGGTACTCCAGTGTGACAAGGCACTACCGCAGGAGGAAGGAGGGGTAGTGACAACACTGTGGTGAAGGGAGCATCTCAATTGACTATCGATATTCTGCTATCGACCAGGAGAACTACGCCAACTAAGGGGATTATTCAACCTCACAAGCTTCCCTTCATATTTCGGCTCCAGTGGGCAGTTTTCCAACAATGCAGTGCCTGCCCATATATAACACTGGCTTCCTAATTCTGACTGTGCTATCGACATCCTTTATAGGCCAGACCCGACCAAAACTTACTGCACACAGGAACGGCAGCTAAAGCCGTTAAAGGCGTCTGGAGCAGAAGTTTGAACCATACGACGATTATCCATTAACTGTCAAAGTAGAATAGTTATTTAAATACCTACCACGCCGATGCATAGAAGTGTGAAGAAAGTAGGAAGTAGGCATTGAAAAATATTTTCCCCATTCATCAATGGGAGAGTACCTATATATTTAATAGACTCGAATGGTTATATTTACAACGCTCAACAGCGCTCTACTTCGAAGTTGAAGCATGGTTAAGTGTCCTATAATGGCATGCGTAAGATGTAAATTACTGTGTAGGAAATTTTCACAGCGTGTATTCGTGCTAAGGAGTTGTGAAGGATACACTAAACGTTCGTCTTGAATGTCCACTTCTACAAGAATTAACTGCTCATAAGTCTTACTAACGCAATTTATGATCGGGTATTTACTCTTACATATCCTGGGTCTTGTTTAATTTATTTTCGGCGCTTTTTAGGGGTTGCGATTTTAATTAACGTAAGTGCACATACAATATTTAACGCATTTTTTTTTTTTTTTCTCCAAAATTTTAGAGCATTCGAATTCATGTCTGTTGTAGGTAGTTAGATCATTCCTCTTCCCCTTACTTTCTTCCCCTGTTTCAGAGATGACAATTGTGTTTCTAAAACCCAGTGTATACCAACGATATCATGGCTAATAACACGTGTTCTCAATAAAGTAATTAACAATGCTGATAAAATGCTTGAGAATTTGTTGTCATGTTATCAACATTGTTGCCAATATTCTGTTTTTAACTTTGTTAATATTTATATAAAAAAAAAAAGGTAAGTAACATTTAAGGTTTTGTTGATTAACAATTGCTAGCAACAAAAGTTACGAATTTTATAAAGATGTTAATAACTATGTCACCAATACTGTTGATAACATTAATTTCCCGACCCATTCTAGGGTGGTCTGTATCAAAGGATTTTGATAACAAATGATACTAACAATGTTATCAGCAATGTTGTAGGCATTTTTGTCATCAACATTGTTATTAACTTCCGTTAATTTTTCTTACAACTTTCTTAGTAACATTGGCGTTTTCAGCAATGTTAATAACACATTTGCTATTAACACTGCTATAAAATAGTGTACAATAGCTTAGAAATTTGTTGCTAACATTTTTTAAGTAACAGTTTGTAATTAACATTGCTACTGTTATTTTTTTTTTACGTGTAAACTAGGTTTTAAGGCCGTTGGATACCTTAAGGGGGTTCACTACATGCCGCTTGAATCACACACTTCATGTATGACGCTAAAAGTTCGAAAATTCGGTACGCGAATTTTAAATATGATTTTGGGTCTCTCAAAATGGCTAAAAGCTATTTTTTTTAGGCTACTGTATTTCGGAATATACCAACCAAATTCGAAAAACACACAAATAGAAACACGCGTTGGACTTCAAACTATAAATTCCGTAGATACAATCACCGCTTAAAGTCCCATGGGAAAAGAAATACTAGCAAAGCTGTGCACGCCAATTGAGTGGCTTGTGCGTCGAGGTGAAACTTGCTTCACATATTCCGGCCGGTGGCAACCTTGGTCCTTTATCGATTTTTTGCCTCACACAAGCAAACGCAGTCTAGGGAGCCGCCTTAAAGGCTATTAGTCAATATTTTAAATATTTTTGTGGAATTCTTACAAAAAGTAAACACCAAAAAAATGTCCGATTTTCACCAAGTAAAACTTATTTTGGTTACGTATTTTTTTATAATATGCTATCAAAGTTACGATTTTGGCGTTTTTTACAGCCTTTTTACAAAAAAAAAATAAAAAAGAGCAAAAGGACTATTTTGGAGAATTCTTAGACATGTCTTCGAAAAGCTAATCACGCAGAAATTTAACTGACAAAGGTTCACCAATGTAGGGGTTTAAATTTTCTTTAAAATGGCTCCACAAAATTGTCAAAATTATGACTGGCTGCTGTTTTTACAGAACTGAAGTAACCAAAAATAGTTTCACTTCGTCAACATTGTACTACTTTCAGCGTTTGGAGATTGACCAATATTATACATAAATATAAAATAACTAGGTGAAAGGTACACAGCGTCCGTTGGACACGTAAGTCATAGTTTTTATATACGTCTACAGCAAGTAGAGCCGGAAATGCTCGCCAACAAATGCTGAATTGTTAAAGATAGATGTGAAAAGTGCAGTCATCAATCCAAATTTTAATGGCTATATGCATTTTATTATTTTCGGATAACAAATCGGATACTTTTCGAAAGTACAGTATTTTCCATTAATTAAAGGAAAATTAAACTCTAAAAGTGTACACAAGCTGTCTTTCCGAGTGACTTTCAAGTGCCTACAATACGATTGAAAACCCCAAACGGTTTGATCTGAATTGGCATTTATCATCGCAATAGGTACAGAAACAACCTTGCATAAGCTCCTCCATTCATGCGTCACACAGTCGTAGATGCAAGTCACTCTAACCTTCTGCTGTTCACAATAACATACAGTTACGTGACACTAAAAAAAAATCAAGATCGTGATTGGTATGTCCGCATACATAAAAGAGAGAGGAAAATTAAGTTTCATAAGCGCTAACGAGCAATAAGTTCCGTACCAACCAATTTCAGATGGTGACGTGAATGCCAAACTGCAGCAATTAGGCCTACACAAAATACTTTCAAAGAGTGACGCTATGTCAGCTATTCGCTTGAAATCGCAAATCAATCCCGCTAGTCATTTACGTGATACTACGCCAAATCCACCCCTCCCATCTTTCGCCCAGGTCTATTGTGTCTACACGCTTCTCGTTTCTTTGGTGGCTGATACAGAACTGTAAGAAAAACAAAATTGCGTACAATATTTCACCACACTATTGTGATACATCGAGAAGCATAGAAATCCGCTGTAGCACACTTAACAAACATACAGAACATTTGTCTACGTTTGATATATATATATATATATATATATATATATATATATATTTTTTTTTTTTTTTTTTTTTTTGCTGGGCTAAATCTTGCCAAATTTCTCAATCAGAAGTTTTCAAGACTTTAAACGATCGAGTACTGTCCGTGACAGAAACGAGCGGCCCTGGACATTGGTAAAAATGGAGCTGAACTGACGTTAGATAATTCCTGGAGAAACTGGTTTAAGTAACAGTCGTTTATTAATACCTAGACAGTGAAGTAGTCATGCGCGCGAACATCAACACCGTGCTATAACGTTAAGGAATCGAGTCTTGGTATAACTTCCAGGGTCGCTCGTTTTTGTCACGGACAGTACGTATTTTCGAACTCTATCAAAACTAACGGAAATTATTTATACTAGCAACGTAAACCAAGTCCCATTTTACAAAACAACTTAGACATATCCTAATATCCTAATACAACAATACTACTGGAGCTTTTATTTAAAACAATCTCTGTAAATTTTGCAATAAAAATTATTTGTGGTGTTAAAAATTTATTACCCAGTTTGACAATAGTTTCTAAATTATTTTGTAGAAATGCAGTAGATAAAACTACCTCAACTACATCCTCTATTTGTAAAAATTCAACTGACAATAGTTACTGGCGATATTACAATGGAACTGAAAATAATATTAAAAAGCAGCAAAGGCCTAACGAAATTATAGTATATCTTTTTCGTAAAAGTAACAAGATCCAGTATCTAAGAAACAAACAATTCGTACATTTTATGTTATTTTGTAGAAATATCGAAAAATTTTGAGATGTTTCGTAAAGAAAAATTATTTTTTATAATTATTTGTGGATATACATTTCCACGAATTAATAAATAGGTTTGACGTAGGTTAACATCTGCGAAATAGTAGTCAATGGTGCTCTACTGGCTGTGTTCCTGGACAACCAATGGCAAGTAGATGGACTCAGCCAAATCTTTGAGTTTACTTCACTCTAACTTCTATGCCTGGCTAACCCTTAATAAATTACACTTATAGCTATGGTCTATTGTTTACGTGTGTCCAAATCGCAGAGGGGAGTGGGATGTGCCACATATTGCCTGGGAACACGAATTTCCAACGATTACGAGTTGATTACATTCCGAGGAATATGATTTCCTCATACCAACGATGGTGGAAGGGTGAGCAGCCATATGTTTGTTATTCCTCCTGCCTCCACTAGTTTCCGCTTATCATCTGACTCGCATTCGGGAGGACTCTGGTTCGATCTCCAGCTTCGACCATCCTTATTTCGGCTTTCCATGATTTTCCGAAATCGCTCAAGGTGAATGATGGGATGGTAATTTAACAACGACCATGACTGATTCCTCACCCAGCTCCTGTTATTGTACACAGTTGTGTGTTGCCGTGTATAATAACCTCGCTGTCGACGAGAAGTAAAGCCCACTTATCTTACCTTCAGTGGACCTTATACCATAGGCTGAAAAAAAAAATCCTTCAGTCAGATGAGCATACGAGTCCAGTGAGCTGGAACCGCGGTGGCCGAATTGTCAGGCGATCCGGTTTCGATTCCCGGCGTGGTCGGTTCCCGAATTTTCACATGTGGGAATCGTGCCGGACGATACCGTTGGTCAGCAAGTTTTCTCGAGGATCTTCCATTTCCCTAACCCTTTCATTCCGACACTGCCTCATACTCACTTCATGCCACCCCTCACCAACGCTAAAAACCTCGATGTTACACGCTGACAAAAATCTAACTCTCTCTCTCTCTCTCTCTCTCTCTCTCTCTCTCTCTCTCTCTCTCTCTCTCTCTCTCTCTCTCTCTCTCTCTCTCTCTCTCCTCTCTACAATAAAGTGAGATCATCCGGCGGACGACACTCCCAATTCTTGAAGTTCTGCAACCGCCTCTTTAAACAAACTTGGAAAAAGTATTAACGACCGTTAAAGGCAGAACCAAGTCCCGCACATGTCCTTTATTTAAATAGTTACAGAACCCTAATACATGAAGATACCGTTTATTTGTGGGAGTAATCCCTCGAAAGGCAGACGTACGTAACAAATACCTCGAACTCGTTTTCCGCTTACATGTTACCCAGGAGTAAGAAACTCATTGATTTGTTACACACTTCTCCGCTAGCACAATGATGAGGAAGGTGTGACTGTCAGACGTCCCATGTTTAAATGCAGTATGACATGAGACCACGCCATTTAAATGGCATGCGTGTTGAGGTGAAGGGGTACACTTGATGTATGTATATTTGTCATCCTAGTAGGTTGTCTGTATTCACTTTTTGAAGCACGCCAGATGCGGAGTAAGGAAGGTTCGCTCAGTCAAGCGACCATGCTTTGTCTATCATCACACCTGCAAGCAATCCCAGGTTTTACGTTGGCGGTTATTAAAATAAGAGCTACCATACCGACTTCACCAACGTAATTTTTACACGTTATTTAATTTAATTTATAACATTTGTACAGTGCTTCCTTCTTCGTCAATATTAGCGCTATGAGGCCAGTTTTAATTTGACGTGATTTTGGTTATGTTTATACTGTTTACAATGTTTTTGTCAATTTGTCAGTTCCGTCTAGCAGCAGCTTACCCCGCTCTTAAGAAGACTAACCAGGAGTCGTCGAGAAGCCACTCTCGTGACTTATTGGACGCTTGGACATGGGCGTCACCAGGAATTATTTCAAGGGAGGGGGGGGGCAAAGATTTAGACATTTAAGTTTAGCTATCATAAAACTAATCTATTATAAGCAAAAACTTATACTTTTTGCAGCGTCTGACGACACAGACCATTGTTTTGCTGCATTTGACGCACATTAAGACATTTTCACAGTGCCTGGCACAATTAGTGACCTTTTTTTGTAGGGGTCGCCAATTTCCAGGGGGGGGCTCTTGCCCCCCCCCCCCTTCGTGACACCCATGCGCTTGGAAACTTACTCGGCTTACTGTCTGCATGCTGAAATGTTGTCCTACCACACTAACCTCACGACCACAACAGGAACTCGCCGCGCCAGTGCGGGCCAGCTCGAGTGTCGCCACCTGCCCGGGGTGGAGTGACGGCCTGATTAATCGCCCTGTTATCAGCCTATCAGCCGGCGGAGCACACAGAGATAACACAGGGCCCCTTACACGATACTGCCCCGAGTGCATGTGCAGAGCACGGAAAATCACCGGCGCGAAGTGTGACAAGGTCGTCAGCTGTCGTCCACGCTCGGCTGCGAATATAAGTTAATGCTGTTCGAGTGTGAAATTCATAATTTTATAGTTTTACGAAGTAGCCTCAGCGTGTTAGACGTTATTTATGACTAAAAGTTTCCTTTTGTGGATAAAAATTAGTATTCATAGTATACATATAAAGAAATGTTAAAAGTTACAATCTGCATGTTACATGTTACAGAGCATACACCCAACATCATAACACAAACCAACGGACTTATTGAAATGCAAATTCGATCCCGAATTGTCCGCATGTGGGAAACGTGACGGACGTTACCGTAGTCGGCGGGTTTTCTCTAGGAACTCCCGTTTCCCCCTCCCTTATCATTCCGTCGCTACTCTACACTCAAGTTGCCGGCCTCTGTAGCGTAGTTTGTTAGGCTCCGGTCTACAAGGCGAGAGGTCTTGGGTTCGAGTTCCGGCTCGGGTATGGATGTTGTGTTGTCCCTTCATTTACTTCACCCTCATCGGCCCTTAAGGGTGTTCGAGTGCGATAAAATCATAATTTCATATCTTTGTGAAATAGCGTTAGTTTTGTAGACGATACTAGCGAGTACAGTTTCCTCTTACAAAACAATTTTATATCATATTTTTTCATAACAGCACGTCAAAGTCTACATTTGCTTGTTCTGCTGCATGCAAATACTGAAAACCAACTGACCTACTTGAATTAAATTATTCACTGCGATATTACATCCCATGAGCTATGCAATAAAGTATTTAAAAGACCATAATGTAGTATTTTGAATGAAAAAAAATTGGAAAAGTACAAGGAAAAAGTTGAAAATTCAGCAATTTTTTTTTTTAAATAGAAAAAATTTTCACGGGATTTGTTAAAAACGTTTTACTACGCAGCCCGTGGCCTCTTATTTCACCGTGAATTATTTCACTTACGTAAGTCAATTAGTTTTTACTATTTGCATGGCAGCAGAAAACGAAAATTTTGACTTTGGCACGCCGTTATGAGAAAACTATGCGAGTTAAAATTGTTTCGTAAGAGTAAAATGTATTCACAAGTATAGTCTACAAAACCAACACTCTTTCGTATAAATATAACATTATGATTTTATCGCACTCGTTGTCAAAGGGTCGTAATCCCTCACCACCTCCACACTCGTCCATTCTTTGGGCTGAACGGGGGGACAGGTATGTCTCGCTAGTCGAGCAGTCGGTCCAACCTTCACCCAGGCCTTCACTCGTACACAACGTGACCCTTCCCGAAGGTGGCAATCACGTAGGTGATTTTATTTTATTTTTTTACTTACTGAAATGAAATAATTTACACTTAAATTAGATGTCACGGACTATACGTTGCACGCAGTTATGTTAACACAAATGATGTTTTTGTATTTCTAAACAATTACTAAAAAGAGAAAAAAAAAGGATTTTAATAGAAAATTAGCACAAATCTTTTGTACGCTAAATAAGGTTTTTTTTTTTTTTTAATAGTGGCATTCCTCCTGTTTGCGACTATACAAGTGGTTCGGGATAAAGTGAGAACTATTAAAACCCTAGTTCCTTTTTCTATCCTTTTCAGGTTATTTTTATTTTCCTGTCACTTTTTGATATGTACAAAGATACCTAACTAACAATCAATATGTATAGATTATACCATACTTAAAAGTTAACATCCAAGTTCACAATTTATAATATTTTATAATCATTACTCCAGACAAGGTGGTTTTCAAAATTGCTCACTTAATAGAGAACCACCTAGCTATACATACAAAGTTTACAGTTATATGAACTGTCAACTCGTGATGAATGCCAGCGGTAACAAGTGCACATCTCCTTCCACGACGCATGGTGACGCATGGCGAGGTGCCGAATTGTGTGATAGCTGACAGTAGCGTGACCCTGCTCTTCCAACGCCCGTGGGTGACAAACAAAATCTTAGACCGGCTTATTATGTACTGTCGTGCGTTTGGAGTGTTAGACATGCATTTATCACATAAATATATGTACTAAAATGATACTGATAATGTGACGATCTTAATGTGCACATAAACACCATTTACATGCCGTGAATAAAATGTAATCAAGAGGTGAATTCTGTTTGACAATGTTGTGCTAATGTAAGTTGTGTTTAGCTAAATGACTACTACTATCTTGTTACCGAGTTAGGTGGCGCAACGTTAACACACTGAATTAGCAGTCGAAACGATCCGAGCTCGATTCTCAACTACGGACATTTTGATTTCGGTTTTTCATGTCGAATGGCTTCTCAACAATGGTCGTGGCTTTGTGGCTTCTTCACGAGAAAATATACAACTTTAATGCTAGTTTTAAAAACAAACCAACGGCGGATTTTTTTAATAACTCTTACTTATATACAAAACGCTGTATTGCCAGGCACGTTTATATTATTTTTTTGCTAGCTATAATGTGGCCCTGAAAATAAATTCTTGTTTTATGGCAAAATGTTCTTTGAAATGCGACCTAAGGGAATGATAGAACACTTACAAACCGAAGATACTTATACAAAAAAAAGTAGCCTGAACTTGTAGGTAAACAATGGTCAAACTTTAAATTCCCATTTTTTCCCGTTAACATTTTTGGATAAAATACATAGGCTTGTATACCCTAACCACCCGCTCTGAAATTGTTTAAACTCCAACCTGCTTGACAAAAAATACATTATCCTTCCTTCTTACAAAATGAAAAATCCTGGCAGCTTTGTCTGGTAACTGACACAGTTTCATATTTGGATTATTATCCCTTTTGGACGTTGTGCATCAAACAGCTAAGCGTCAATGTTAGTGAGTCTTGAAACAATCTTAATGTAAGTATTTCAGTCTTTCAATCTATATATTTCAGACAGTAGGATATAACTAAAATATTTTTGTATCACTACTTCAGAGCCAAAGACCTTTAGACATGTTTTGCACAAAACAAATATTTGGCGCATAGCTGGATGTTGCAAAACGCCGTCAATTTACGCTCATCCTGGTATTTGAAAGGAAGACTTAAGCATGCCTTTAAATTGCTCGCTACACTTTGGACAGTTCAATCGCCTAACTACTGTGTGTGGTGAGAGTATACACCGTCAATTATCAGAGTGAGGGCATACACCGTCAATTATCGAAGCTCGTTTCTCGAGGGTAAGAGTGCCACTTAGCTGATACGGTAGCGCACATGCGCCGACGAAATCACACAGGCCTGTGTGTAATTAGGACAATCTGATGCGACTGTGCAGCGATCAGCAGCTTTGCTAGCAAACCGACCATTCGCGTTCAGTAATGCCCGAGGCGAATAAAAGTAACTGAAAGTGAGAGGTAATAAACTACTAACAATTTTTTTTCTCGCCTAAGGCAGGTTCAAAATGAACGCGTAGAAGGTTACGGCCTAGCCAAGTTTTCTGACGACAGCAAATGTTTGGAAGGAACAAAAGCGACATATTTGTGTTTTACAAAGAACATCCATTTCCAACACTACTAATCGGAATTTGTAAATATTCACCGATTTGCCAGTGGTTTTCACAGTTCCCTGACGAAGCAGTTTAAACTGACAGAATCTCGAAAAATCACTGAAAAAAAGTGAATATTTACTTATTCACATTTGGAATGGTGGCACTATAAACCGAGAACAGTTTATATTCACTTCTTTGCTAGTGGTTTTCCACTGTGCTCCAACTAGAATCGGAGCGAAAACCACTGGAATATTAATGATAATTCTCTAATTATGATTTACAGTAAAGATTCCAAAAAAAAAAAAATTGTAGAACTACACATTTTCTGCTTCTAATAAAAAAATTCAATGTGTGCGTGTGTTTGTGATTACAACAGGAGAATGTGAAATTTAAATTATTTAATCTATTTTGATAGTAAAAATGAATGTGTGTTTAACCTGTTCAACATATAATTTTCACGTATAACAAATAATTTCGGAAATACCTTCAACACTCCGAGATTTAAACATTTCCCTTACGCTTGTTAACGGTGCACCCCTAGACTACCTCGACTTACAAGTTGTTAGCTTTTTTTATTTATGCTTAGCTATCTTACTTACTCAGAAGGGTATTTATATTTACACTCATTTTATTCCAGCAAAATCAAGCCCGTCATTTTGGTCATTTACAAAGGTTTTCTAACATATATAAATCATTGTAGCTTTACAGACATACCGTATAAACATTTCAGGGAAAAGTCGATCTTATACAAATGCTCGTTAGAATACAAAAAAAATATATATTTGTAATAGTTAGAAAAAATTTTTACAGTGAAAGATATCTCCCATTCAGTGCATCGACGTTAGCAACATTCGTAACAAAACAAAATCATATATGCATAAGGATTCCAAGAGTCCTCAAAACTGATTGAGACCAATTACATCTGGGTAAGAACAAGCTTATATATATAAGTCGATGACTATACAAAACCGAGTGAGTCATGTATTCCAAGTTAACATAATTCCGAACAGTTCACATTTTCAGCAACACTAATGAAATAATATTTCTGAGAGTACCGTGAAATCATGCACCAAATAAAAGGGAAATTCTCAAATTCTGTCTGTAGTATTATGTTCATGCGCATGCACACACAGGTGATGACGCACAGTCGAGATGTGGACGGTACAGAGGAAAGTCCAGTGTGTTCTGTGGCTTGCCATAATACGAATCCGTGGCCAAAGCGCAGCGTGAAAATCGTCGCGTGTATCCACATGTCTATCATGTTTCGTTGATTTCCTGTGACCGGTCAAAATTGCACCATGACTTTACGACCACGCTGTATTTAACACATGTATAAAATATGTACGTTTCTTTGATTTCCGCCATTTTAAAAGCCCGAATCTCTTGTTGGCGTTTAAACATAACTTGGCGTTCGACAAAACCTGGTCACATGATGGCAAACCTACCTTACTCCAGGCCGGGAGTGTCGGTCAGGCGGTATTCAGGCCTCGTGCAATACATACACAGAGAGGTGAGAGAGAGAGAAAGAGAGCGATAACGAGAGAGAGAGAGAAAGAGAGCGACAGAGATCTCGCCGGGAGAGACCCGGGGATCGACGCGGCCTCGTTCATCGACGGGGCGACGGCAGCGGAGCCAAGTCCACTGCCAGACGTGGGGGCGTCGTCCCTTTCGTTTGGCCGCGCGTCAATGTGGACGCCGGGCGTCCCGAGACACTAAAGGAGGGGGTGGGGGTACCCGGGAAGTGTGTCGGAACTAACTGGGAGGGGCAGAACATTTCAGGGCGGCCTGGAAACCTTTATCCGCCTCTACGACGGCGACCGCACGCGTGCAAGAAACGCGACCCGTTGAAGCGACAAACCGCGCCTGGTACGTTGATGGCACACCGCCGACCGTTTTCTTGTCCCTAGTTCTGTCGGTCAGCTCAGGCAAGCACGTACTCAAGCCGCCACTTTCTAAACATCAGCTGACTAAATACTAGCGTGATCCTTCTCAGCTTAGATCTATGGCTTGTCTTATAAATAATGGAATACAGAGATTGATTTAAAACTTTTCCGATTTGACATGGCATAGTTTATAGTTTGTCTCACTTTTTTTTGGAATCCATACGCCGTGGTTTGTTACTTTTGTGACAATTTTAGTTATTCCTGTAAGTAAATCACATTTTTCTTTGTCAGCTATTCCCCATTACAAATTACGTGATGTAGGTATTGAGGTTGAAATAACTTAGAATATTGAATACGTTTTAATCTATGCCTTATGTCAAAAATGTTAGTAAACCCTCTGAAACAAAACTTAACGAGAAAACCCGGATAAGTCTACAGGGGTAGGGATCAATCCCCAGTATGACCATGTTCGGTATTTTTCATACATTGGTGCAAAAAACTCGAATGAGTTAACAGAACGATTTGAAATATTAGAGATTGTGTGCAATCACAGAATGCACAAATGTATGTCAATTTTTTTAAAGTGTTCAGTTCCCCTGATAAAAAAACTTCGATTTATTTTGGCTTATTTTCATAACAAAATGTTTGATAGTTTGCGTGCAAAAAAACTGTGCGATGTATTGATGTGGAAAAATTAGAATATTTTAATGTAGCGAGTATTCTATGTTGACATTAGGTTGCTTTAAAACATATTCTAGTAACGACTGTAAAACTACCAGGCATAGCTTTACGTTCCGTCGACGAGGTCATCAGAGGCAGCGATACACGACTTGACGCAACGACCGGAACTAGGAGAAGTATCGACCATGGTCTTTGATAAAGTACCTGCACCCCAGCATTCACCAGGAACGAACGACTTCGGGTAACCATGGAAAACTTATGGAGTATGGAAAGGTACGATGTTGAGCGGATGACTGAAATACTCAATAAATTCTGAACTACTTATCATAATTGGATGAAATTTTTTTGGCGAGTAGATATTTTATCAGCGGAAGTTTATTTATGTAGCACTATCTGAAAATCTCTGCGCGACAGGTTTAATGATGTTAAAATTATTTTCAATTAAAAACGCGAGTATTTTTGAAATTCAGTTATTTCAGAGGCCTATCACATTTAAAATTATAAAAATGACAATTTCCAATTTTTTATTACTTTTTTTTGTGGTTTCAAGCTATTGTTTTTCTAAAAATCGGTTTTAATTTTTTATTCGAACGTAAAGCGAACTACCGCATAGTGCTATATAAATAAACGTCCGCTGATAAAATATCTACTGAGTAGTTCAGATTTAATTGACGAATGAGTATTCCAGTCGTCCTCTGGACATCACACCTTCCATACCCCTTCAATCAGGATGACAGTAGCCGATAACCAAACCTGGCTTCTCCTCAATGCTAGTTCGACGTTTAACCGTTGAGCCACCTCGCTCAGTCTGCACCGTTTCAAGGTGTGATATCTGGTTTACGTTAACAGTGCAGACTTGCAAGCAGTTCACAATACGCCTTGCGTCTCGAGACAGGGCGAACTGAAAACGTACACGGATCGGAGATGTACAAGTAACTATAGACTTATGCGTCTTGTACTGCAGTGTCCAGTACATTCTTACACTGACCCTTCAGTGAAATGAAAAGATTTCTGTCAACGCGTAAGAGGAATCCTCGACTGGCGCATAGGCTGTGTTGTAGAGCGTAACGCTTTTTTTTTTTTTTTAGCGAAACCGTTTAAGTTATTATCTACGAGAAGAACACACACTTGAAACAACGCTTCTATATTTTTAAAAATTCAGCACGCTTGTTAGAAACATGATTTTCTGGCCTCTCGAAATGTTTTTTTTTTTTTTTTTTTTTTTTTTTTTTTTTTTTTTTTTTTTTTTTTTTTTTTTTTTTTTTTTTTTTTTTTTTTTTTTTTTTTTACTGCTGTAACTCCGAAAATGCCACTTGGATTCATAAAATCCAAAGCGAGAGGCATGCGATGGCATTACTTCATATTGTCCAAAAATACAATTTTATGGTCGTAGCTTTAAGTCCCATAGGAAAATGGCCATTTTTGCCCGCTGCGAATAGAGGCTATATGCATCTCTTCGAGCGTGGTGCTCTGGCTCTTATAGCTCCGCTGTTCCCACCCATCACACGTTGAAGTTTGACATTGGTGAAGATTCTTCTTAACATCGAGGTCTTCAGCGCTGGTGAGGGTCAAAGTGAGGGAAGCGCCGAATTGATGGAATGACGGGGGAAGAGCGAGGAAATTCACCCACCAACGACATTGTTTCCCATATGCGAAAATCCGGGTCGTGACTCGAACCCGGAACACCTTTGTGTGAGGCGAGCGCCCTTTTAAACGTCTTTAATGAGCTAAGAAATACTATACCCTCTATTTAATATTTTTTACAGTGTAACTGACCGATCAGAGCAGCTGCAATCAAACCGATTATAAAAGCATCTAGTTTTTAACTGTTCGACGGAGATGTGTACAAAGTATAGGTCATTCGGGGTAAAGCGAGCACTAAAAATTTTACATTTTAAAAATAGCACTATCCGTTACTGCATATAATTCAACATTAACTATAGTTCCCATACTGCTTGCATGGTTGGCAGTGAAATTACACAATATAGTGCCGTGTGTTTTCCTGTTCAAATACAATAATACCGAAACAAAATCAATCCAAATCGACATATTATTTTATATAATCAATAAACTTTCTTATTATAAACTGTATATTTATATTAACTGCACAAATTATCTTACACGCGTAAACATTAAGTGACGTGTCCAGAGATGTTAGACATGTCCCGTCGTTAGCCGTTATGCGCGGAAATATACGAATTGGCTAAACATAGAACTTTAGCAAAGCTTTTTTTGAGTGCTCACTTTATGCCGAACCACCTATAGTTCAGTTGTAAATCACATAATTTCAGTTCTTAATGATCGTGGTTCTCAGAAGTCGCATACGTTTAATTGTTATATTGTGACAATAAAGGCCGCGAAAATAACAGTATAAAACAGTTTAATTTATTATCTGACTTTACCACAATTTCTAATAAGTTTCAGCTAACCTGCATAAATCCGCAGTAACATTAAAAATATTCGTAACTGGCTGAACCCAGGATTTGAAACCATATCGCATGCCATTGATGTTGACTGGCGAGATAATACTGAATTACTGTAAAATTGACTCTCGTTACAACACTGAAGTAAAAATATATATACGCCTGCAACAATATTTTGTGCTTCAGTTGATACGTAATATTAACGTTATAAATATTTCTTAAATAACTACAAGGACCTAGTTTGTTCCGACGAAAATTCACCCATAGCTTATATCTGGAAATTAAGTTCGTTATGCTAGTGAATACCAGCGAACCAAATACATGGCGTTATTGAAAATCTGCTCAATCGTAATTATTGTCCATCTTGAACGACTCATTCCGCAAATGTGCTCGGAACATCTCTGCAGACTATTCACGTCTGTCTTCTGACACGATCGTAAATCTAGTAGGGGCCATATTTCACAGTCGCGTGAAAATACATCTGACCAAACACGACACAATGATGTAGAGATTTTCAGTAGGTTATAAAAGTCATGTCCACAGTTTCTTTATCCTTGGGGGGGGGGGGGGGGAAGACTGACAATACCGTCACACGTAAGCCCATAACTCCTGTGTTTTTTTCGATGTTATGTGAAGAATATAATTTCTAAACCAAAATTTCATGCAAAGTGACGTTTTAAACCGTAACTTTTCGTACGAAAATTACCCATTTCAATGAGTTTTTAAAAAAGTAAAATGTTTGTAAACATTTTGTGGTATTCAGAGCAAGTTTTCCAGCTGCTACATTAGGTAGGATTTAAACATGATAATTAAGTATTGTCGTCATAACGCACTCAAGTATCGCGCATCGCGGGAATGAACATCGGGAAACGTGTTCTACAATTTACGCTTACAAGTAGAGAGGTAGAAAACTATTAAATTAATAAACACTTTTCAAACTCTAGACTGTACTTATGTTATTCCGAAAGAATATTATGGTTGAGAGTGATATTGCATAAAACAGTGAAATTAAAGTGTTCAAAGAGGATGTCTTCTCGCCGACATGTATAAATCTCACGAGCTTGTTTTTTTAGTTCCAGTCCTTAATCATATGACAAACTGCTGCTACTGCACATGGTTGTCGTATTTAGTAAGTTTTAATTCGAACTTTTAAACAACTCCTTTTTTGTAAATGAGTACACACAATTACACGCTTGCATTTACTCTACCAGCAAAAGTATTTCCACCTTCGGATTAAAGATTACAAACGGAACTCAAATACATTAATTAATCACATTCAGTTTATGAACAGTAAACATGAAAATTAAGAATTAGCGTAACACATTTCTTGCTGAGCATTTAAGAGATCTGGCTCTTTAGTAAGACCTCGTTGTTAAAGGACTGTATAACACACTAAACCTCAACTTACATTTTAGAACAACATTAATAATTCTACTAAACACGCTTAGGCAGTCGGTGATTTACACCTATTTCCCCTTAGCGTAGATACGGAGGTCATTTGACACATGTAACCCACTGGTCCTACCAATCATGAATGAACCTCTCAAGGGCGCTGCCTCTGAGCCACGGCTGGACAAGCATAGGGTTTTAAATGTTAAATTATTGTCTGTCACTCAGTACGTGATGAAGCTACATATACACCACAACTGACTTTTATATTCGTCTCGGTGCCGCACACATTGCTAAGGGATCTTTTAAGTAGTTTTTTCCATACCCCGAAAATCGATTTTAAAAAAGCAGTTTTACGCTCTGAAAACACTCTAAAACGGCAATTCACAATTTGTTTCCTACAATTTTATTCGTTTAGCAGTATTTTCCTACACTTGATGCAGAAAAATTTGTCTTGTCCGGAAGCAATATTACAAAACGTGACTGAACCGCGCCGAATGCAATTTAACAGTTGAAACCCTATCCTTGCTGCCGCCTGACCTCTGAGGTAGGCAAGGCCCTTAAGGCTGCGTTTTAACACCCTAAAAAAAAACTCACGAAACAACCTATTCATAATTTTGTTTCCACATTTATATTTCTGTAACAACATTTTTATCTTCTCAATGCAAATAATGGTTTTCGACCGAAAGCGATACCTGGACAGGGGACTGAGCAACACTTAATACAATTAGACATGTAAATCCCTAGCCTTGATCACGCCAAGACTTCGAGGTAGGCAGGCCAAAATAAGGTTAATTCTACTACAGGTTATGAGGATCAATGTTAAAAGTTTGGCACAGGGGAAATTGAGCGGTGGTTATCAGTAATGGGTGCAAACTGACTGATCACAGAGCTTTCCTGAATTTTAAGTTACATAAAGTTGATAATTCAAAAGACGAAATTGACTTATTTTCACTTTAAAATTAATTTTACAACAGTTTCGTATTTTTCTGGTCCACATGCGAATGCAGCGAAACTAGCGGCAGAAATTTTCCCTGTGTCAAACTCTCCCATAAGAAAACACATTATCTTTCTAACCTGTAGAAGAATTAATATTAAGGGGGAGAGCTATACTAAATATCATTTAACGATTTTCTGCAATACCTTCTGTCATAAAATATTCCTGGTAAATGTGGCTAGGTTGAGGCGTAGCATATATTTGTGAAGAATTTTGAAGATCATAATAGTGTTATGTGTTCATCTTATATTGGACTTGTGAAAATTCTTTAAAGTTAACCTGTAACTCCCTTGCAGTGATTCTGCGTGACAAATTAATGAAAGATTCCATTATTATTCATATCACGCTGTTTACTAAGAATATAGTCCCATGTCTCGTCAAAGAGAAAATTGTGATAATTCGACTTTAAGAAATGTTATGGTTCGAAAACAAAAAAAAAAAAATTATCTAACATTCCTTAGGGTTTTTATTTCCGCTATTTTTTTCTAATATTATTCAAATGCTTAAGTCCTTACCTAGGCAGGCTGCGTCAGTGTGTGTGAGGCACAAAACCGATAACGAGCTAAGGGCGTAGTCAGCCGGCGTATATAACTCAGTATCGTCTCAACGCGCCTGCCACGCAACTGGCGTGCGGACATTTACTATTAATCATTTTCCTATGGGACTTTAAGCGGTGACCATGCAATTTGATTTGTGGAAACTATCGTTTAAAGTCTAACGCACACTTCGATCATGGTGTTTTTCGAATCCGGCCGATATATTTCTAGATACGGCAGTCTGAAATGTCCGTTTTTCAGCCATTTTGAGGAGCTTAAATATCATATTTCTATTAGGCTATACTAATTTTTAAACTTATAGAAGCGTATTTTTTTTAAGTGTGCGTTCTTTTCGTAGACATACACGTGTAATGCGCGTTGGCTAGATTCCTCAAAAAATGATAATCGCAACACACTGCAAAGTGTTTTCAGCGCAGGTAGATAGGAACCTTAAAGGAATGTGATAATCGTTACACATTAAAGTTCAAAATCGTTTTTACTAATAATGTAGTCTATTTTTTTAGGTAGCGTTTGTTTTTTGGCTCAGTTTTAATGGGAAAAAGTAAACTACACCAAGCAAGCAAAAGGATGGTAATGAACGCTATACAGCCTCGCTCGCATGAACAACGGTTCGCAGCACGACGCAACTGTGAAGAGACGCCTGGTCACGTGCCGGACGGCACGCGAGTACGAAACCGGTTGTGATTGTTGGCGAGGTGATTACATAGCGGCGCCTCCGTCCACCCTCAAGGTCAGCGGCGACGGCAGTGGTGCTGCCGCAACATATAACGGTAGAGGCTTAAGGGCGCGGTTCACATCTGTTTTCAACGTTTTTATTTATTTTTATATTTGTACCACATAATTTTTTTTCCTTGATTTAGTCATAAATTGTGATTCCTCTTAGGAAATTTGTGTATCTCTCACAGTATTTGCGTAGCACGTCGTAAACGTCAAAATTCGTAATTTACGTTTTTATGTACGCCACTACAACCAACTGACATACCAAACTGAAAAAATTCTCAGTGTATAACAATGTCGTAGGCTACAACTTGACATATATATAAAACAAAAAAATATTATTTTATTTAATTAAAAACGCTGAATTTTGAAACGAAAATTAAAAAATGTCAATTTTTAAAAAATACAAAACGCATGGTTTTACTGTTGTATTCTACGAATCCGGGCAGTATTTTTGAAGTTGCAGTAGCAAAAAAAAAAAAAAAAACTTACTGTCATTTTGAAGGGTCCCAATTTCATGTTTCTAATATGGCCGCACCGTTTTAATGACATTTCAAGTGTGTGTTATTTAGATAAACGTGTTGGGAATTAGTATAGCGATTTCGCGTACAAAGAATAAACGTGGAATGCTAGACCACAGTTTACGTGCCAGGCATAGTCCTCTTAAGAGTTCGCATCACTTATGTTGATGTTTTCTTAGTTTTTTCCTGATTCAAAAATTATGTAATATAAATTTTAAAATATGAGCATATGGGTTACGATTAACAACTCGTAAAGTGTTCACGGTAAAGTGAAAACTCATAAAAGATCTTTGTCTAAAATAATATTTTAAAAATATATATTTATTATTATTTTAGCCCCATAAAGAAACTTTTGAGTACGCTACAATATAAATACATTTACTTTTTCTTGGCGTGCTACGCTTATATTCAAAAGAGCAAAAATATACCAAATTAAAGAGCTGAAATTTATTGAACCGCATATCTACACTACACACTTCGTGTCTGAGTAAGTGTATAGACTGTTTAGGAAATAGTAGGTACTCCTGAAGATCGTTTTATCAAGAACAGTAACTTAAAAACTAAAGTATAATTATAGACTTACAATTATACCCACGACTACAGGTACATCTACACAGTATGCTAATTACTTACACCGCAATGTTTACATTAGCAAATGGCGAAATATAGAAATCAGAACAAAATTTAAAATTACCATGGCTTGGAAAGTGCTCATTTTATTGTGTACAGCCTGTAGAGTAATATTTATGCAACAATTAAGATAACACAAAATGTATCCTTCGTATTTTATTGAATACCCGCTAATTATTCAGTACAAAAATACACAATACTTCAATGTAATGCTGTTCTGCAGGTACGTTGGCAGTAATGTTCAAATATTTTCAGTTGTAATACGAAAGTTAATTATTTCTGCACAAGATGCGAAGAAATTCTCTTAAGGCGGCCGCCTACCACCCGCTTCAAATGCGTCGCAGTATCCTCGTAAACAGGTTTTTTTCTACGAAAATATTCGACGTGTGCCCATTGTGCAAGCCTTCGAAAAGAAAACAAACTTCAGACAAGGTCGGAACCTCGTTGTTAAGACGCCACGCTCATTAAAAACACTGTTTCTAAGCCCTCCAACATTGCTAAAAACGGCCTTTTCAGATTGCCGTACTTCAAAATGTATTAGCCGGATGTATGTGAAACTCAGATTACGACCTGCACTGAACTTAGTTGCAGACTTTCCACCAATAAAATTATATGGACACCGCTAAATGTCCCATAGTAAAAACCGTTCGGCGGGATCCTCGCACGCTAGTTCAGCGCTCTGCTTGTTGAGGCGACGCGGCATTTAATGCGTGCTTCAAGGTCGACCTTACTGCTCTGTCGCTTTTGAGCCTCTCACGCCCTCTGTACAGCTCGCGCATGAACTGTCGAAGCGTGTTAGGAGAAAAGTGTTTGTAAGAGATACTCCTGAACGTGAGTTCGATATATTTATCTACGAAAAGAACACACATTTAAAACTATGATCTCAATTTTCGTTTTTCAGATGTCATGCTTAGAAACATAGTTTCGGGGCACCTTTACATATCCGAAAACGGCTTTTTAAGACTGCGTCACGTAAAAAAATAACAAACCGGAATCGTAAAACGAAAATTGAGAAGCATGTGCTAGACTTTACTGTGTACTTTCCATAAATAAAAATCTGGGTCACCGCTTGAAGTCCCACGGGAAGAAAAGAGAGCCAACTACTTAACTGCACGCTGTTTTCGAGACTTGCACATAAAGGCGACACGGTCGATGAGGCACGAAGCCAGTCTCGCTCTTATCGCCGGCCAATTTTTCGTTACGTCGGCTTCTAGTGCGTGCTGTATAAGGCTCTTGTAGTTTTGCAGTGGCTTCGATTTCAATTTTTTTTAACGCGAATTACTACATATATCAAAAATTCATCTTACATTTTTAACGCTTATATACTCTAAATTTTTCTGTTGCTAAACACCAAACGGATATTTAGAATTTTGCCCCAGAAGTATCACATATTTTGTTGTCAAAATAAGCCAAAATCAAGCAAAATAATTTTTTGCTAGCAAACGGTATATTATTTTGAAGAAAAAAATGCTCTGACAAAATTGTGTATCGTATGCCCGTACACAGTCTCAAATGTTTTCAAAGTATTTGGTTAAAAAATATTCGAGTTATTTGCAATTGTTTGAAACAAATGAAAGACCATGGCCTTCAGTTTAAGAGGCAATAATTATCTTCTGAATGTTTACCAACGTAGCAAATATTTTTGTAGTAATGTGAAGTGACAGTCACACATTAAACTTACATTGGTGCGTGCTAGAAATACGCCAGTCTGATTAAAATTTCTGTTGAATAAAGTAAGTAAATAATTTTGTTTATGCAATTGTCCTTCATAATTTTTTCGTATCAGCTTCGTGACTGAAATTGACCCCAAAATCATTGCGTTTAAGACCGAATTACGTATCACGCTCTCTAAAGTGTATTCCGAGTGCGTTTAATGTAACAATTTTATAATTTTACGAAACAGTATCAAATTGTAGACGATACTTGTGAGTACAGTTTCCTCTTACAAAACACATTTAGCTCGCATTTTTTTTTTTTTTTTTCACGGAGGTAAGTCAAAATTTGCATGCCAGCGTAACATGCAAATTTTCTTTGACACACCATTATGAGAAACTATGCCAGTTGAAACTGTTTCGTAAGATGAAACTCACAAGTACCGTTCTCAAATTCAACATTATTTCATGAAAATATAAAATTAAGAATTGTATGCCGCTTGAACATACTTAAGACTTAATGTCCTTTCACTAGATCAACTATTTATTGAATTCAATTTATTGAATAGCATGTAGGTTCAAGAAATTTTATTCAATAAATATTTAAGAGACCAGAAAATTTATTATACTATATGTAACCAAATTATGCACAAAATAAGTAATGTACCAATCTTACAATTATCTACTAACTTTGCTCGACACAAAAATATTTCGTTTAGCTATTACAAAATGTCTTATTATTTTTATATACATTATTTAAAATAATATGTCCTCGATTTTATTTTAATTTAGTTAATTTGGCAGATAGAACTTAACTAAAACGTTATTTGATTCAATACTGTCAGAATAAAATCTACTCCATTCTAAAACATTTTGATTTAAGAAAATTTGCAAACACGTCCAAAACGGAAATCTTTAACGAAATTCACGACATTAAATAAATTTAAAGACAAAATGGCCGTGGTTATAACGTCAATATGGCGTTACATGACATTTAAGAGATTGAATTCAATAAACTTGACAGAAAATTTAAGCAAAATTTGATTGTGTGAAAGGGGCCTTTTGATGTCAAATACAAAGTTTTGTTTCCATATTTTTTTTTGAAACTGCAATACAAGCGGCACACTTTCTTCTGGCCCGAGGCTCAAGCCGATTAAGGCACGTTCCACGCCGATGGCCAGCTTCCTGAGTTTCGGAAATCCGGCGCGCTGGCGAAGACGTACGACCGGAGAAACTGTGTTGGGCGGGCGTTCCTCGCCTTACAGCCGGCAATACCTGGTCCATACAGCCTCCCGCGGGCGTATCATCCGTGGGCGGCGATCACGAGCCACTTAGATGCGCGCCAGAGAAAGTCTTCCTCGGCTCCTGGAGGGAGAAACCACTGCAGACGCCGCGCTGACTGGGTCGTCGTGTATGGCCGCCATCACGGGACATCCTTTAAGAGCACATTAATTGAAGTCAAATAGTTTTTGTGAAGTCTACGTTCAAGAGGAAACAATCGTTATTGCTAACTTCAACAGCAAATTCTTTACCGGAATAATTAATGCTTGATGAACAACTTGTGACGCCGGAATTTCACGCGGAACAAGATATTACACCAACGTTAACTTGCCAAATTTTAATGTTGCACAGTTGGCAAAACAAGTAACAATGGTTGTCGGTTTTCAGATATAATATATATATTACATTAGCCTCTAACACATTTTAGTTTTATAATAAAGTTTTGCCTTTTGTAGGTTATACCCTCTCAAAATAAAGGCAGTTTCTTGGAGAGTTCTTCTGAATATGTTCAGTTTTAAATCTCGACTGGAAAAAAGTTTCACAAGCCGGACATACAGTGCGCAGCATGCAGCAGATGTATGCCAATACAGAGTACTTCGCATAACGTAAGATTTGTTTTCTGATGACAAGAGGTGCGACTGATGTGCGAGGGATACATCAAGGTAACTTTAAAATCATGCCATGCTAGTTTTACAATGATGTCGGTAGAATTAAAAAAAAATATGTATAATATTCCTAATACCTGTATCGAAGAACCGCTATGTTGTTTTGAAACTAATATACATTTACACAAACAGTAATTATCTTGCAGTCCCGAGTATCACAAACGTTGTTGTAACTCAGATATGTTTTTCGTGGGTTAACTATGCATTATCTTGCAAAAATCATGTATATAAATGTGCACTATACGACTACACAAAGTGTCAAATCCTTTCTGCGAATTGTGTTAAAAACCGGTTGATATCTTCGCAACAACGTGAAAAAAAAAATTACCGAGCAAGGCCTTCACCGTGTGAACGACGATGTGTACAGCAAAAATAACGTATTCACTGGCATCATGAATCTTCTCACGAGCAACACAGGCATCAGTTACGACGTTATGACTCCAGCGATCTCGCCGTTATGATAACGTGTAGTCTCCAAGGTCACGCCTGTGTTGCGAAATGCGGAAGTAGGCTGCAGTAAAGAAGGTACCCTCGGTGACCGTGAAAGCGAAGTCGTCGCTCTCTTGTCGGAAGAGGTCGAGCTGTTAATGGTTCAACAAGGATGACATTCTATGATTAAGTGTTAC
The DNA here is from genome assembly GCA_003012365.1 of Medauroidea extradentata. Classification (NCBI taxonomy): domain Eukaryota; kingdom Metazoa; phylum Arthropoda; class Insecta; order Phasmatodea; family Phasmatidae; genus Medauroidea; species Medauroidea extradentata. The sequence goes on along the minus strand of PNEQ01087276.1, from coordinate 69,592 downwards.
AAATGTATAGTTATGACAAAAGAAGCAAAATGGAACATATTTCACCAAGATACCCATGTCCGGAAATACATCATTATACCCGAAAATGACTATACAAATTAAGAGCGCGATCTACCACAATTTTCATCACCATTTTTTATTTTATTTGTACCAAATATTTTTTTTTCTTATTTTAGACACAAAATGTGACTAAATTTGGCTCTTATGAAATTTTTTTATCTCTCATAGTTTTCGCGTAATGGCTTGTTTAAGTCATATTTTGCATGTTTCCGTTTTAACGACCACACGAAAACCAACTGATATACTAAACTCAAAAAAATCACAGTAAATGAAGACATTGCAGGCTACAATGTCATGCTCTTAGAAATAAAGAATAAAAATCATTTGTATTTTTAAAAAAAATATTGAATTTTTTTTAAATTTTTATTTCCAGTTTCGGCATTTTTTTAAAATACAAATAGTTTTTATTCTTAATTTTTACGAGCATGGCATTGTAGCCTGCAATGTCTTTATCCACTGTGATTTTTTTCAGTTTGATATATCAATTTGTTTTCGTGTGGCCGTTAAAACGGAAACATGCAAAATATGGCTTTAATAAGTCATTACGCAAAAACTATGAGTGATAAAAAAATTTCATTAGAGCCAAATTTAGTCACATTTTGTGTCTAAAATAAGAAAAAAATTTCTGGTTGTATCAACAATGGCAATCATGTTTTTTTTTTTGGAATGGGTAATTACAACACTGGATACGACAGGTAGGTCTCACTTACAGGCCACCACGTTAGCCTACCCGCGCGTGAGAGGCTCAAAAGTGACGGAGCTATAAGGATGACATTAAAGCGCGCATCAAATACCGCGTCGCCTCAACGAGCCAAGCGCTGAACTAGCGTGCAAGCTTCCCGCCTAACGGTTTTTACTATGGGACACTAAGCGGTGACCATATAATTTTATTGGAGGAAAGTCTACAACTAAGTTCAGTGCAGGTCGTAATCTGAGTTTCACATACATCCGCTTAGTACATTTTGAAGTACGGAAGTCTGAAAAGGCCGTTTTTAGCCATGTTGGAGGGCTTAGCAACAGTGTTTTCTTATGAGCGTGGCGTCTTAAACAATGAGATTCCGACCTTGTGATAAGTTTTTCTTCTCGTACGTTGGCACAATTGGCACACGTGGAATATTTTCGTAGAAAATAACTGTTTACGAACACGCTGCAACGTATTTGAAGCGTGGGGTAGGCGGCCGCCTTAAGGGTACCGCCTACCACGCGCTTAAAATACGTTGCTGTGTAAATACGTTTATTAAGAAACTATTCCACACATGACCATTGCGTCAATGTACGAAAAGAAAGTACACTTCAAACGATGACGAATATATGTAGTTTCAAAATATCACGTCAATTAGAAAAATAATTTCGGAGCCCCTCAAGATGTTTAAAAACAGCTATTTCAACCTGTTGTTATCTGTAAAACTAATCACGGCATTCGTCTCAAACGACTCTAGAAATATGCAGTGGATTTCGCTAAAAAACTTTTCACCAGTAAAAAGAGGATGAGGTCATCACTGGAAGAGTCAGTCAGGCGAGTGATCTACAATACTACTGCACGCCGTTGCCGTAGAGGCGATACCGCACCAGATGACCCCTGCCCCACTCTTACTTCACAAATCTACTAATAACCTGGACCTTCCTTCTTTTCCAGTGCCACTTTTATTTTTAATGCATGCAACTGCTGAGTGGTTATACTCCTATTCTGTCGAGAGGGTTTTTACGGTACTATGCCGGTTTTTCCGTCTCTCTTCTTAGATTATGGCTTAGTATAGGTACACTTAGGAAGGTAGTCATGGCCCCAATTGCAGCCATGTCTGCCCAATCTCTCTCTACCGCGATGCATGCCTCCTCTGCATGAAACCTCTCCCTTGTAGGCGTGTGGGGCTCAGCCCTGAGATGCACTTAGTCCCGCTCCTCCCCCGGGCCTCCAACATAACACAGTATATTAGGGTAGGTTAGAGAAAAAAAACGCACCAGATGAGTCGGTCAACATCGCCCTACGCCGCCGTGCCTCACTCACATAAACACACTGCCAGTAGGCCATGTGAAACACTTCAAGTAAGTCATTCCTATAAATATCAGGGATGAACAGAAGATCAGGATACATGCTGCAATCCAGACCTTCAGAAACACTTGCAATCTTCGATGATGTGCGACACAACACGTTGCAGCTCTGCACTGCATTTATTGCATCGGATGCGGTGGTGGACACTGAGCAGCAGATGCAACCCGTTACAGAATAAACCTGGTTGCAAACTTTGATACATTTTCATTTGTTAAAACCTGACGTCGTTTCTTCTGCCAAGTTGCCTACAACACTAAATTAGGATGAGTGGAATTTTCTCAATTTCAATACGATGCGAGGTTTTTCACAGGCCAATCTGTTGTTTTGTCAATGCTCACTGACAAAAATGTGAAGGAAAAAAACAGCAGATTGGGGTAACTTGTTCAATTACTAGATAGATACATTTCACTAATTAATCAGTACAAATTAAACTAATGTGTCTGTATTTTGAAAACTTCAGTGCAAGCTTTCTTTAGCTTATGCGTAATTTAGAGAAAAAAAATTGTTTTACATCTAGGTAAAAAAATCCTTAATTTCCCAATAAGTGAAACTTGCAGATTAAATTTGCGAGTTTATTTCACTGATGCAATCTGCAGTTTTATACTAATTCCGATGGAGCAACTTCAGCAATTTTAATCAGTGAAATATCACGGGAAAACTGTGAATATTCGCAGTTTCCAGTTTAGGGTGCACTTCTGTTCATCGCCATTTTCCAGTATAAGGAGGCGTTTCCAGAAACGGGTACCTTAGTATAATATGTTTTATTTTACCTTATCTGCCATCATTATTAAATTATTCAATGTTACCCTGCATACATATAGAGACTAGTGTGTTTCGGAACCAACACAACATGCATTTATTTAAATCAGCGCTGAAAACCTTGTATTGGAGTACAGTTCAACCAGAGTTCCCTCCTACTACGATAACAATACTAAACCAGTACCTAAGACCCCGTTACTCTACGATCACAGCTTCTACCGTAAGCCTATCAGTATAAGTCGACAGCAAAGTGTCCAGCTACGATCGCGGTTCAAAGCCTAATTCAGACAATGATTCCGAAACTAATGCTGTATCTGCAGGTGTCACAACACTCATAAGAAATCAAAGCTCTTAGCACCTGCCAAGAATGGCTCACTGAAACCATTGTTTTGAATACAAAGTAATCAGAAATCAAAGTTAAATACAATCGGGAGACAAACCCCAATGAATACAATCAGGATTCCCAGCTTGTTAATCTGGATGCTGATAAAGTATATACTGCCACACTGTTAAAAATTTTTGTAAATTCATGGGAATATTTACAGAAAAGTAATTTTATGTTTACGGAAGTTTGTCCGTATTGCAACTTTACGGATGTCTGACAGTAACTTTCCATAAATTCATGGAAACCTGTTTCTACAATTCTAAACATATTTTATTGCATTTCTTAAAAAAATGCTGTATTAATGGTCACTATGACTCCTAGAGTTAATGTAAATGCACACTGGTGCGGAACGAAGAGAAGACAAGATAACCTAAGATAATAGAAGCGAAGCACTGCTTCCTTGTTGTCCACACTTTGCCATGAAGAGAAGATGTGACTGAAGTGTTCCGAAGAGACCACACACCATCTTATATTCTCCTCGCTTCACCTCTCCTGCAGTGGGCGGCCACACATATCGCTACATTGAACTAATCATAGCTGAAAAAAATCGCACCTCTTCTCTGCATTTCGCGCCTGCAGGTATGCACCTTTCAAGTTGTTTGTTTCTATTGAGTAAATATCTTTTCTCATGATGACACGAAGTTCTGTAAAATCAGGATGTCAAAAACAAAAGTTGTTACTTATAAAGTTGGTCTCTTACCACTGCGTGGAACTAGCTTACTGACTATAGTTTCACTGTGGTACAATGGTTAAGAGTGTCTACCTGGGAATACTGGGAATAATAAGGTCGAGGGTTCGAATCCCGGTCACAAAATGGTAAGTCAAGATCTCGAGAATAAATAGCAAATATAAGTTAATCGTATAGTCCGTGATTTTACGGAGGTTCCGTTATTAAACAAAATTGAGTGTCCGTTATTTTACGAAGATTTCTAGATAATTTTTTGCCATCACTTTCCGTAAATTCACGGAAATTTTTTTCTTACAGTGTACAAGTTTGCAGCGCAGAATCTCTAACAACGTTGCGTCTGGTTACACGCTGGTTGGCTCAGCTAGGTTGGAGTTGGAGAACGAAATTGGTCATGCCTAGAGATGGTGGAAAATCGCGAGAATGTATGCTGCCAGCGTATTCTGCAAATCTGTGTATCGTCATGTGTCACGTATTATTGGCCGACGGTTATGTGGCACAGTCTAGTTGTTTACTTGCGAGTCACAGACGTACAGCACCAGAGTTATTATTGGCCCAGTCAAATAGGCACTCGCCAGTAACGAAATAAAAGCGTCAGAATTGAATACAGTACATTGAAGGCTAGCAAACAGTCAACTTTTCCCGCGATAAATCACCTCTAGTCATGCCTCTTGAGTACGGCGTACTTCTGGTGTATTTAACTCCAACTGCCAAAGACCAGTTTTTACTTCCTCTGCTCCTGCGATACGCTGTTTCGGTTGCAAATAGCTCCAGAATAGTACGAAATAAACGTAAATGTATAATTCAAAACCCAACACAATCTTGAGTTCGTACACGAGAGTAGTCAGTAGACACGTCCAATAAAAATTCAGTTCAAACGAACAGCTAAAGAACTGTATTTAGCAGCACAGAAAATATTTTGTTAAAAAATTTGTGCCACTCCGAAATTTTTTCAAACTGTAATATTTATGATAAAGTAGACTGTAGTTTTTTTCTAAAACACGCTTTATGACGGAGTAAATTATCATCTTTGCTACGAAACAAGTGAAATTGTTTCAATGTTACAGCCCAGATATGTTTGCCAGAAGTTTAATAGTCACAAAATGATTATATATATATATATATATATATATATATATATATATATATATATATATATATATATTTTTTTTTTATAATTTTCAAAGTTGTGAAGCAAACGTCTGACTGTGAACCTGAGGAGAGACCGAGCTCTCTGCGGACGGCAGGGGAGTGATAAAGGGAGGAGTGGAAGGAGCAAACAAGCCCGTGTTGCGAGAATCGCCATAATTCGCTGGGCGGGGAATGAGGTTCGCCTTGAGAACAGTTGCAGGTAGACACCAGGCCCTCTCACGTTGTGACTGCACGTGAGGCGAGGAACTCGTGTCGCGCTCGCCAGACCTCTCGCGTGACAACCTGCTGCCTCTATGTAAGCGATTACAAACACTCACGAGGGTAAGCTAGGTTACACACTATGTCAGCTTCCGTTGTACATATCACAAACCTAGTAACATTTACTCGTGATCACGGCCGTAGAAGAACAGGTCTGGACACTCGCCTGGAAAGTTGACCCCCTTGTTGTTTGGCTGCAGTTCACCAAATTCACGACAATGCTCTACGTCTTTGGCGCTGCAGTCAGGGTGGTCGAGCTCAAACCCGCCCATTTCCCTCCCACTAAGATAAACAATTTGTAAAAACGTATTTTTTTTTATCAATTTATGACATGCTTTCTTCGCTCACAATTTTAAATCATGGCTCCATGACATCCATATTTACTTTATAATGATAACAATGGAAAAAAGTGGGCGGAGTCCGACCGCCCGGATTACAGCGCCAAAAAGTACAACATTCTCGGTAACTTGACGAACTGCAGCCAAACAGGGGGGAGTCAAGCAAAATACATTGGTAGATAGGCGAGTGTCCAGACCTGTTCTTCTACGACCGTGCTCGTTATCAAATGTTCCACTGACAACTTCTCGATCAACTCCTAACTTACTCTGCTCTCGAGCAGTGTAAGCGACTGTCAGCAGTCGAAGACGCCAATAGCGCGAAACAAATATAAACCGTACACCTAATCAAAAGCACACGAAGTAAAACTAAATGCACTAGGTTCAAAATATCGAAAATCAAGCATAGAACTAATATTAATCTTTATAGAAATAAACTAACGTGTAAATAATGCGCTGAACACAGTTCCCGAAACGTGAAAAGTCGGTCTTCATAAATCCACTGTATTCTTTTGTCTCTTTATCGTTGTATCGTCTATTGTCTGTGACGTCGTTGTTAAATTGTCTTGTGTTTAAAATTTTCTTCGTCTCAGTATTGTCTGTACTAATTGTAGTGTCCTGAGATTTTTTTACGGATTATTTGGTTTGTCTTAGACTTTTTTTTGGATGTTTATTTTATTTTGCTTTATTTGTTGTTGACTTATAGCTTAGGAGATCTTCCATAACCTGTTGTTTTGGTTTACGGATGTGTTGACTACAGCTAAAATAGGCTTGTTTTCTCGTTTTTTCGTTGATTTTTTTGTAGTCTCAATCTAAGATATCTGGGACGAGATAATGTTGCAATGGCGTATGTACACAATAGTACAGTACGTTATTCTGACCCATTGCAAGAAACATTCAAATATATGACAACTATACGTATTAACATTACACAATTATGACAAACTAATTTTAAATGTCATTTTCTTTACATGTATGATACTTGATGCAAATATAATATATATTTTATTAATACTCTTTATGAAATAATTAAACTGGAACTTCAACAGCCGAGAATATTCGGGATGACATAATATTCCAGCCAGAAAACTGAATTGTATTGCCGAACGTTTCTCAAGTGCTACATACTGCACTAGTCACTATACCATCGTCGAAGAGTAGTTTGAAATCTGTCAGAAACCTTATAAACAATAATAAGACCTCCTCACTCAAGAAAATTCTCGCCTAAATGCCTACACTGGACAACCAAACACGACTCTTGTTAGTGAAACGAGTTCGTCAGAAGGACATACATTTGTTTCCCTTATTTTATGTCCATAAATTATTATGTTAGGTAGGTTGTAGCATGCTGTGCCTCTTCTACATATTCGCCCCGAGGCTGCCATAAATTTGTAGCTGCTACAGATGAAATTGCCTTGAATCGGCACACTTCTGACTCTTCCCACGAAATACTTTCTTTTATAAAGATGAGTTTCACCAAGTTGCCTAAGGCGACAGTGGAACCTCCATAGAAGAGCAGGCACTCCGGACCTTCGCAATGATCGCTATCGTCGGCAAGCACTCGTGATGTCACGTGACTGAAAAACCGAAGGACATAATAACCAGTACCTCGCCTTACCACTCGTCTTTAAGGCAACTTGTCGAGCTTATCGCCTACAAACTGGTTTCATAAACCGCTTACAACAAACTTGTTCTAGACGTAATTCTAATGTAAGTTTATCATACACGCGTAAAACCTGTAATTTCCATCCATCCTCGTTTACCAGTGACCTTATTAGTTCAAGGTCAACTAAAAACCTACTCTTGGTATGAATATTTTGGAGTGTTTCTTTAAATTGCGTTGTTCTATCTTTCGCTGTACAATGAACAGTTTTTGGCGATTAGCGGAAGAAAAGAATATCAGCATGCAGACGCTTCCAGCATCAGGGTCAAGATGGAGGAATCATTCGAGTGCAATCTGCTGCTTAAATTTTAAGCATAGACATATGACAACCTGAAGCATTAAGCATTGCGTATGTACCTAACCGAGAAACTGTGCCATTATTTCATGTAGAGAAAAGTAAATTTTTCAAACGAAATATCAACGCTAGTAACTTTGCTATTTCGTTCGAAAAATTTACTTTTCTCGTGGGCTGTTGCCAGGTAGGGCTGCAGTTGCCAAGAGCTGTACAGGGTTGTGCGCTGGTTGACTTTACAGCCACTGACACGCTGATGTGCAGGTGATCCTTACTACAGAGTGGTCACAACAGATCTCGTAGCCGGCAAATATTTCATGGTCGTTGGTCTACGGCGCGTTCATCGATAGTGTACAGTCCCAACTATCTGCAGCCCCACCGGGCAACAACCAACGAGCTGCCGCTGTAAGGACCTATTATTAATACTATTATTATTGTTATTGACTCAGCAATCACATTTGCCTACCCTAGACTGGATCAGTGCACGGAGGAACACAGACCCCCCCCCCTCCACCCTTTCTAAATAACTAACATTTTCTTTACTTATAAAACGAAATATCTGTGTGTCAATAAATTGAGGTAGATGTAGACAAACATTGACGCCTGTGGTCTGTGCTTTGTAAAGAAGCATCGTAAACAGTGGTTACTCTGCGACACTAAAATATTTTTAGTTTATTATGAGTAAAAAAATAAGGGCTTATATTTGTGTACAACACACCGTTATACTAGTGTATATAAAGTCAATATACTTATGTACATAAAGGCATGCAATTAATACATCCATAGGCTCTATCAGCTTTGTTATTTCTTTACAGCACGGCGTAAAAAATACGCATTTTGTGTGTTACGAAGTTACCCCAAGTATAACAGAGTAACCTCGGATTACCGTATTGCTGATAAATTTTCGGCGAAATCCATCGTTTATAACCCCCCCCCCCCCCCGAAAAAAAAACATTTTTTATCAGTAACGCTACATTTACGATCCCTACAATATAAATATAACTAAAAATTGTGAATTGCAGTAGAAAACAGGGTTACGTATGCAGCCAAAGAGCTCAGTTAACTTGTTCCATGAGGCAGGTCTGAAAGTTAAATGCAAGCGGTGTAAATGCACAGTAAAGTTACGGTTGAGGGCTGTACTCTCGCAGTCTCAGAGCGCCAGGGAGCGCAGTAGATCAATACTCGGCTGTGCTCGCAGCAACTGGGCCGACAAGCCAGCGAGCCAGGCCGGGTCACCGCCCCGGGAAAGTTTATTTTCTGCACGCCGCCCAACCGACACTTAAGTGGAAGTGATAACGATATTTTTTTTTTGTATTTTGCATTTTTCGAGCCATTACAATTAACTATTCAAGTTGTATTATCTAAATTTTCTATAAGACAAAACATAGAATATATTCATGATAAACGGCTAGACTAAAATAATGGAATCTTGAATTGATTTGTCATGCATAATCATTACAAGGGAATTACAGGTTAACTTTCAAGAATGATTACAAGTCCAAATATAAGATGAACAAATATATTTTATGCCTCAACATTGCCCACATTTACCAAAAATATTTTAAAACAGACTTCATTGCAGAATATCGATAACTAAAATTTAAGATCTAGCTCTCCCCTTTAAGGTCAAGCATACTGCTTTCATGACAGTTATTTTCTTAAATCCTAAACATGAGCATATTTCGAAAAACCGTTACACAGTTCTGTTAAAACAGTGTATGCTGTGTTAACTATTTTTTAAAGAAAATATACACAACAGTTTCAGCTAATTATGCAATTAAAGAAATTCCTTAATGAACTAATTAGCCAAATTATTTATTGTATCCAAAACTAATTAGACTACATAGCAACGACTATTACTAATTAACATGTGGAACAGTTTTCCGATATATACTCTAGTTTATAGAGATAAAATAATAATCGCGAAAGCACTAGAAGTGACGGATCATGGCCATGTTGTACAGAAATTTTCATCGCCATGTTCTAATTTTTATATATTATGTACCATATTTTTTTCTTGTTTTAGAGACAAAATGTGACTAAATTTTGCTCTTATAAAAATGTTTTTATCTTGCATAGTTTTTGCATAGTGGCTCATTAAAACCAAAATTTGCATGTTTCCATTTTAAGGACGAGACTAAAACCAACTCATTTACCAGACTGAAAAAAATTCACAATGAATAACGATGTTGTACGCTACAAGTTCAGCTATGTTAAGCCACAAAATAAAATATTTTTGTATTAAAAAACATTGGATTTGTTAAATTTTTATTTCGAATTTCAGCATTTTTATTTAAGTACATAAAGTGTTATTCTTTGTTTTTATGTTCGTGAAATTGTAGCCTGCGACGCCTTTATCCACTGTGAATTTTTTCAGTTTGATGTGTCAGTTGGTTTTAGTGTAGTCCTTAAAACGGAGACATGCAAATTTTTACTTTAACGAGCTATTATTGGATTGCTTTTTTTTTAATTCTGAAGTAAAAAAAAAGTTAAATTTGATATTTTAGCGTGAATTCTATTTACCTTGCGCTAAGATCCAATGACATAATTTGAACTTTTAACGTATATAGGGGTCGAATGAGTGGAGACATTTTTTCATGTATTCTTAATTCGCTACACTGATTGCAGCCAAGATATTTGTTACAAGTTTAACTGCAATGATTGGACAGGAGCACGAGGTCAGGGACGCATCTAGGCTTTCCTTCTACCCAATAGTAATAAACGTATCTTGTATACGTTGTTTAGCGGCCGCGTAAATAACAGTATACAATTATGGTATAGAAATACATCAAACCTGTACTTACTAACTACTCTTAGCAGTGTTTTTAAGTGTGCATTATAATTTTTAATTACTGTTATAACATTATAGCACTGTTAATAAAAACACAAAAATACAAAACTAGTCAAAGTCTAGATATTGGTAGGTATTGTGTCTTTTTACACTCATATTTCAATCCCAAGTAAAAATTTTCGGCACCACCACAGCCCCCTCTAACCCGGCGCCCGGTAGGTATAAATTATTTAATTTCAGTACGTTGTATTGTCTTAGTAAAGTGTATATTGCCATAACATACAAATGTCTACGTCAACATGCCGTTATGTATACACTAGGCAAGCTAAAAGTCATCCATAAGGGAATAATGTAGACAAAATAAACACTAACTGGTACAATTTAAAATTATGATTTTTTTTGCACCTGGACGTTTGTAATATTAATAGGCCTCCCTACAGGTATATAGGCGAGTTTGCCATTGTCCCTAGACAAGCACAGATTAAAAATGGTTTTCTCTTCCAACTAAAGTTTTAGCCACGCATAGTTTACTTATTAAATATTAGTGATTTGCCTACATAACATCATTGCCTAACAAACTCGCAATTTCAACAGCAAAACACAATAAAAAAAAAAAACTTGTGACTCAACAACTAAGAAATATTTTCAGTAGGTAACATTTTCAAACTCTTACAATGGTTTGCAAAGGTATGAATATTCTCTGGAAATTTTACGAACATATTTTACAGTGGTATTATCAAACGAGACATATCTACATTCACGCGCTAAATCGCGAAACTTCTACCTCGAGAAAACCCCCCGGCCAACGACAACGTCCGCCACGTTTCCCACATAAGAACAATCGCGAGCCTATTGGCTAAAACTCAAAGCCCGATTCGCCATGGTGGAAGGCGAGTGCTCTAACCACTACGCCCACAGCGCCACGGAAGTGGAATCAAATCTTAGTTTAAACTTTAAGAAATAAATGCATCATCCGGAACACTGAGGATACACGATAGCAGAAATCACACTACGATTCAGGTTTGTGTTTGTTTTAAAACAAGGCATGATTGTTTATTTATTTATAGCATAATGGCTACTGAATATCAACACATGCCATAACAAGTTTTCGACATGTTCTTGCACGACAGTTCGAATGAAAGAACTCTTACAATACTAAGGAAGGTAAAGTATTTGGGCTTTACGTCTTGTCAACAGCAAGGTCATCAGAGACGGTGACACAACTTGGTACAAAGATGGCCGTTGGGATAGGAGTCGGCCATAGTCTTTGTTAAGGAACCATCCCATCATTCCCCTACAGCGATTTTGAAAAACCATGGAAAACCGACATCAGGATGGCCGGAGCCGGGGATCGAACCCGGTCGTACAATATCAGAAATTTAGCGAAAACTATAGTCTAGGACTGCCTATATTTTTATTACAAATTTGTATCCACAAATGTACTATTTAAACTGAGATTTTAGCGCTAAATAATGTACCATATTTTCATAAAATATGACTTCACAAGGCAGGTAGGAAGTACTGTATTTTTTATTGTCTGGGTTTTACTAACATATATTTACAACGTATCATTACCGCGCTGTAGTAAAACACGTTACCTTGCAATAAACTCATAATGACTCATACTGATAACGCAATTTGAAATAATATGTTTAATTATGAGAATGATCTCGCCTTGCTTTAGTCAAAAGGCAATGAGCGTGAAAAAATTGACTGATAACGAAGACATTTGTATTATGTTTAAAGCGCAGTAATATTATTTCTTTTTCAGTAATTTCAATGAAAATATTATGATTTATAAAGGAATATTTAAGCCGCTAGGACACAGTGAGGTGGCACAACGTTAACATGTTAAACTGTCATTCGGGAGGAAAGAGTTCGATCCCCGGTTCCAGCCATCCTGATTTCGGTTTTCCATGGTTTCACTAAACCGCTCTAGGCGAATATTCGGATGTTTTTTTAAACAAAGGCCATGGCCGACTCCTCTCCCAGCTACTTTCATTGTGCGGAGTTGTCTCAATGTCCCTAATGACCTGGATGTCAACGATACCTAAAGCCCACTTGCCTTACCTTCAAGCAGCTGGGCGAGGCCCCTCTTAAGGCAAGAAACAGAGGTCGACAAACTAAACTGCGTCTGGCATTAATTCTATCCTTACCTCTCCTTTCCCTTTCAGGATTACCTTTAAAAGTAAAAACCAGAAAGCTACAATTTCCGCCGGTTTGACAACTTTCGGGATTATTTAATACGAAACACACAATAAATGGAATTACTCGCGCAAGAATGTTCGTTAACCTTGATAATTCGTGGGAAATATTTATTAATTAACCGCTCATTACATACCGGCATTCATTAAACAATAACGGAAGACTAACACGTGGAAAAATTTCCGCCACCCTTAAACAATTTTGTAAGTACCAAGCGAGATTTAACTTTATTTTGCCACCGATTCGTTTTCATTGCCTTCATTCCTATTCTTCCCTTATTTTATTGATTTCAAATATACCTTACAACTAAAACTCCTGTGAGTGGGTTTTTGTAGGCGGTTTCATATAAAGATCATCCAAGCTCATACAGTATGAGCTACAGATACAAGATCCAACACAAGCACAAATAATTTATACTTTCGCAACAGTAAAGGCACAAGAACATGACTTCCCAAAATGATTAGTTTGTAATGTTACAAGGGTTGTGTCTATAACAGCTAACGAAACATTTTTAACCAGCAAAAATTACGGGACTTATAGGGTATGAGAAATTATAGCAAATCACAGTTTTAAAAATGTATTAAGCTGATAGTATCAAGATAACTGTGTTTAAAGGGTACGCTATAGAATAAAGAATACGCGAACTGAACGTACGTAATTTTATGACAACAGAGCAAGCAGCAGGCAAGTTAATTCTAATATTGTTAAAAGTGCGCGGATAGCAAATACACGGACTCGTCAAATTCCGTGTATTTAAATAATTTTTATCAAAATTGCAGTGAGTAACAACAACGTAATGTTACTGTACAGTCTAACTGTACCCATTTTATGGCTCGCGATAAAGGTAACTGATACCCCTAACACAAACTATGTCGACAAGCCTTAAAATATTAAATGGTGTTACAAACGTAAACTTCGTATTTTTTTTTGCAAGAAAAAGTTATGTAGTTCAACAACAAATTTTTGTACAGCTAGGTTGCCAACATTATTAAATGTAAAGGTAACAAAAATTAGAGTGGGGAAACATCTTTTCAAAATCACCTCTCCAAAAAAAAATTCGCACAAAAAATGTGATTTCAGCTTTATTCGTTCCTTAAGAAATGTTTAACAACCAGGCCGTTCTGAATATTATTAGTAGTCGAGCACTGAATGGAATGAACGTACGTTTCATATTTTTATTAATTATAGAGAAAGGTCGATACAATCATGGCCACGCGCATAAACGAATAACACGTGAATAACTAAGTGATGTATAAAATAAGCCGTAGTCCATCGAATGTACATATCCTTGAATTCTAAATCGTATTTTAAAATACAGAATTTAAACTAAAATAAAGACATTTTCGATTGTCTAGGTGACTACCTGAAAATAAAATACAACAAATAAGTATGAAAATTAACCAAAATATAATATAAAAACAATGCAAATTGAGCAGAAAAAACTAAGACTAATCACCAAAAACAAACTAGAGAAATGACACTACAAAAATTAATAACTTACACGAACAAAATAAAATTAAGTGGCAACATAAAGTTAACTAAACAAATACAAAAAAACCTCAACAAAAAAATAAACATTTCTCAAACTTCGTGAATAGTAGTAATTATCTGAACAAACGCGGTTTTAATAACCACCCGAACTGTAAATTAGACCAACGTAATTGACTCCTTTTCCTGATTCGCTACAGAAGACTTCACCTAGCATTTACTTTAATACTATTTTTTTAAGTGTCTGTTTATGCCTCAAGCAGCGCTTACGGAAATGTAGTAGGTATAATCTACTCGAAAATATTCAGTAATGGACAAATTTTTTACTTAGCATTTTTTTTTGCGTACTGCTGTTTTTTTTTTTTTTTTTTTTTTTTTTTTTTTTTTTTTTTTTTTTTTTTTTTTTTTTTTTTATTTTTTTGTTTTTTTTTTT
>PNEQ01087276.1:0-54936 GCA_003012365.1 Medauroidea extradentata | reverse complement strand
CAAACAGCGTTATCCTAGAATTGCACAAGCTGTCCAGGGGGGCGATTAAATATCACTTATTCCAGGTGCAAATTTTGCGTTGCACCCATAAAAGGCGATATTTAATCATCCCCCCTGTATTTGTTTATAATGTATTTGACAGTAAGCAGAATACAGTCTGAGCTCGCCACAGGCTCTCTACTGTTTTACCTAAAAGTTAATTATTTTGTTTAGCTTAATCGAGAGCAGATATCAAAAATCTGTTTCACAGTTTTGTTTAAAATTGTTTTGTCGTAATAGCTATTTTTTTTTTTTCAAAACAAGAAATTATAAATTTTCGACTAAAAAGCCAATTAACCAGAATTTCATCAATTAAATAATTTGCTAAAACCCATAGTTATAATGTCTTGGAAAAAACAGCGAACATGGAGAAGACTATTTTTAACAAAACTGCCAAACATACTTATTTTAGAATTTGATCTCGTTTATGAGTAAAAAAACTAATATCGCTTAAAAAAATTAGTAACAAGAGAGCATAGTCAGAGATGCTGGGTGAGACACTGGTGAGGTTAGGGTTTCAATCCCCTCTTTCTTTGTCAAAAACAAAATTTCCGCCAAGCCCCTTTATTTATAAAGTAAAAACCATACATATTCCATGTCTTGTTCCTCTAGATGTGAGGATGGTTCCCTTAAAACATCCTGACTTCACGCAACATGAACTCTCCTCCGACTAAAGCCGACGGCGGAGCAAGTCGGGAGCGGAAGGAGGCCCGCGATGGTAGGTCTGCTCGGGGATTGCGTCCCAGCCCGCTACTTTCCAATCTGATTATGCATTGCCAGGCGGTCGTTAATTGCGTAGGGAGGTCCCCCGACACAATGAGGCGTCGTCGCCGTGTATGGGCCACACGGCAGTTTCGCGAGCGACGCGCCCGGAATACAGCGGCGCCGTCATTGCAAGCAGCAACACCAGTTCCGGGTCTGCTAGACCACGACAGCGAACCTCGCCGCTGGTACAGGCTGTTCTCTTTCAACTGAGCACTCCGCAGCATTTATAATAATCGAAAACTAGCCTATATTTAATCGGTGCCAAATATGTGGCGAAACTTTTACAGTGATTTTTAGCTACATGAATATGTTAATGTTAAACATAAATGCAAAATAACTGATAGAAAAATTTAAGAAATGCTCACTTTATCGTGAACGGTCTATACATATTTACTCCACACTAACCCAACAACTGTTCGCTAACAGAGAAAATAAGGAGCAACTTTCAAAATCAGACCTGTCCCTATCTAGATGAAGACGGAGGAGCAAAAATACTCTTATCTTATAAAACACTTTCTAAGAATAAGCATTACTTTTCCAAAAAGACTATATAATATAGGCGGTTCGCTATAAAGTGAACACATTTACGACTAGCTTGTCTAATATATTGATTTTAAAATATATATATATTGTGACTTTAAACGTTAATTATTGAGTAGCGTAGAATCTGTACACATTGATTCTTCGGTTCGGTTGCTTTGGTTGTGTGAAAAAGTGTCAAGAAATTATATATTAACTGAAAAGAAAAAAGTACTAGGGCTTCGTAAGTACTCACTTTATCCCGAACCCCCTTTAACAACCCTTTCTACGCCCCCTTATTTTATACTTTCCTGTATTTTATTGTGTCAGTTGAGTCTATTCACTGTTGTCACATCATGTCCTACCTGTTTACACTCCCTGCATTTTTTAGCGGTCACATGAAAAGAGTGAATAAGGGGTTCTACTGTAATTTAGTTTATTGAATCTGAGTTTACACTTGGGTGTAACTCATCTAGGTTGTTTAGAAAGGGTGTGCAACCTATTTTCGGATTCGTGGACATGTCTGGTTAAGAATGTTTGTTCCTTAATTCAATTACTCTCTGTTAATCCTCAATTTCTATTACGATTATCATGTAAATATTTAGGCAAAAGTCTCTTACAAATATAATGTAATATTACATTACTTGAAACGGTAAATTACCTTGAAAGAGTCGTAAGACACGTGGCTTACACACTATCCTACCGAGTCGCTTATACGGAAATATTACGTTAAGTGCTGCACTTATTTTAATTTTATATTCCCGGTGTTATCGAGATTTAATAAGGAGTGAATTACGATGATTTTACTGAGCATATTGTATGCCGGTTGAACGCCAACAAATAAACACGAGCGTATTGTAGCAGGAGTATATACAGGATGAGTCGGGAGGAAAGGTACGTGCTTTGATGGGTGATAGTACTGGTGATTTTGAACAAAATGTTTCTAATAAACATATGCCCTTTTCTAAACAGTTTCAGAAGAGAAAATGTGCAGGTGGCGGTAAATCACGATATTGTTATCGTATGTTTTGTTTAATTGTGTACATTTCCACACGGTGTGGGGTTGGCTTAAAAGTGAAGTCTACACGCGCAGGGTGGACACAAGAGAGGAACTTCTCGCTCGTATTTACCATGCTTGTGCTCAAGTAAAGCAATGTACTAATGAGCTCAGATCAGCAACACAGCAGCTGTCTATCAGAGCAGCAAAATGCATTGAAATTGGTGGTGGAGTGATTGAACATGTTTTGTGTGGAAATGTATACAATTAAACAAAATATACGATAACAGTATCGTGATTTACCGTCACCTGCACATTTCCCGTTCCTTGTTGTTTTCATTCGGTTTCTCTG
Organism: Medauroidea extradentata; assembly: GCA_003012365.1. Classification (NCBI taxonomy): domain Eukaryota; kingdom Metazoa; phylum Arthropoda; class Insecta; order Phasmatodea; family Phasmatidae; genus Medauroidea; species Medauroidea extradentata. The sequence goes on along the minus strand of PNEQ01087276.1, from coordinate 52,264 downwards.
AAACGGTTAAGAAATGGGCATATGTTTAGTAGAAACATTTTGTTCAGAATTACCAGTACTATCACTCCTCAAAGCACGTACCTTTCCTCCCGACGTATCCTGTATATAGGAACAGTGCGTGCAGTGTCCGTTGTAAAAACGCTAATAGCAAAGGTGATGTACAAAAGCCGGTTTATGTACACGTTGTTAACACAGAATATTGCGATGGAAAAAGTTTCATGAAAAAAAAAAGTTATTCCCTTATACAATTTGTGAAATATAAATTTTAAAAAATTTACATATATTAAGTATTTAAACTTAACAAAGTTTCTCATACGACATTTTTCTTAGAAAAAAAATACGTAAAAGGACTTTTGCTCTGAAGAGTTAGTTTAAAAATTGATCAATTGAGAACCAATTAGTATCAACTTTGATCACCTTTTTTTAATTTCATGAACGTGCACTTAGTACGTACCGGCATTAAGGTGGCCGTCTACCCAGGCCGCCGAGCAACGTGCAAAACTTAGGCCGTTACAAGATTATTATAAAACTGTAGCGTGCTTAAGTGATGTCTGCTTAGGAATAACATTCAAAAAATGTTTACGCATGTAAGCATATTTCAGGTCCTCCCTTAACTTCTAATAGTGAGAAAGTTTGGTCAGCACTTAACATCGAGGTATTTAGCGCTGGAGAGGGGTGATATGATGTATGGTCAGTGCAGGAATGAATGGGCGGAGGAAACGGGAGATCCCCGAGAAAACCCGCCGGCCAGGTCTGACCTCTCAGCCACAGCGTCCCATTACACTTCTAAAATTAATTTTTTACACTGACAAAAATCGGTCTTTTTGTGGTCCTTTTAGAATTGAAAATCTTGTCGCAGGATGTTTTGAAAGGTACACAGGAGTGTAGAATTCACCTTGATCGTTAATATTAAATCTCAAGGCCATGCCCGGTAGTTTTTTTCACGTTGGTGCAAAAAACTCAAAAAGTTTTCAACCAAATAGGTTGAAAAAAATTGAGAGCGTGTGAAGTCATATTATGCACAATTATACGTAGGCTTTAAAAAAAATTAGTCGTTTGCCAGTAAAAAAAAATATTTTGTGCCATTTTGGCTCATTTTCATGCTAAAATATGTGATACTTTGGGTGCAAGAATCTAAAAATCCATTGTGTTCATTGCAACGGAAAAATTCTGATAGAAACTTTGATGTATTAGTGACAAAACAATGTAGCGATTTTGTGATAGAGATATTAGTTCATTTTGGAAAAATTATTTTCGAAATCACTGCAAAACTACCAGGCATGGCATTAAAATGATAGTGTCAGCACTGAAGGTCTCATAGAGGTGAGAATACTGCACGCTAGTTCAGAGACTTGATCCTATTGGCTAAAGGGAGGCGTGATTAGAGTTCTCTCTCATCCTATTGTTTCCACACTTCTACCCCTCGAACGCGCAGATCCATCCAACCGGCCTTCTTAAGGCCATGTTTTCTCATTTATTTCAAACCCTTGCCAATAACTCGAATATTTTGTAATCAAATGCGTTGAAAAAATTTGAGACTGTGTTCAGTTATACGATACACAGTTTTGCCAGATCGTTTTTAAAATAATGTACCGTTAGTCAGCAAAAAATTATTTTGCTTCATTTTGGCTTATTTTGACAATAAAATATGTGATATTTCAGAGACAAAATTATAAAAATCAGTTTGGTGTATTGTAACAGAAAAATTCAGACACAAACGATGATATATGATATATAAGTGTTAAAACTGTAAGAATGAGTTTCTGATGTATTTATTAATTTGCGTTAAAAACATTTCTTTCGAACCACTGCAAAACTAAAGAGCGAGGCCAAAGAAGTTGCGACACACAAATTTAAAACGAAAATAGTACACGACTGCACAACTAGTTCAGCTAATACTAACCCGATACCAGCGAATGTGCCAAACCAGATGACAGAATGTCAAACTAAAAAGTAAGATTTATTAATAAACTGTATAAAATGAGAGAATGAATAATAATGGCCATAAATCTAATTTTGTTACAAAAATATAAAACAAAAAATAAGGCTGATACTCTAATAACACTCCAATGACCCACTAAATGACATTAGTACGGTAATTCTACCACAAAATTACTTGTTTTTATTTGTTGAAAAGCGGGCCGCATAAACACTGCTCGCAGGCTGCGTATTTGACAACTAATCATTTTTGGAATTTGATTCTGGTATTTTGCTTGGCATTTAGTGCCTAAATTTCGATACTCCTGGCCAAATTTCTAATCATCTAACCGTTAACACGTTTCAAATGATTTAAAATATCAATTCCTGTACAATAAACGTGCCAAATTGGCATCCATCGCGTATAATACAAAACTAAAATTTTCTAAACGCACATTTAAAGTCATGCTAAGTGGTTTTTTTTTATACTGGCGTAAAAACATCAAAACATTACTAACGGAATGCTTTAAAAAAATTCAATACTTAAGAGCAGTTATTCGATGCACGCAACTATGTGGGCGTTTTGCAAAATAATGCACCGTTCGTTCGCAAAAAAAAAATTGCTAGAGTTTGGCTTATTTTGACAACAAAATTTGTGTCCCTTTGGGTGCAAAAATCTTAAAAACGAGGTTTATTCCTACACAAAAAATAAGATGTCACTTATGATATATTTGTGACAGAGACATGTAGGAATTCTTCGATATGAATACTATGTTGCCTTGAAAAAAAAATATATCTTTTCACAATCACTGTAAAACTACCAGGTGTGTCCTTAAATCTGCCGCTGATGTAGACTTATCCCCGATGCAATGCACGCAATATATTATTGCAGTGTAATAAACACGTCATAGAACTTTCACTGCCTACGAGCAGTTCGCCATAACTGTCAGGATAAAGATCCGCCCTCCCCTCGATAGAACAATGGAAGCTATGTATGAGACGTTATAACACGAGCACATATATGTATAATATATATGCCTCTGAGGATGTGGATGTCATCTGGTAGCATTGATCTAGCATCAGGATAAAACGAAGTTATAATAATTTGTCTGGCGTTTCAATAGCGGTGGCGCCAAGAAAGAAAGCGGTCAGCTAACAGCAGGCGGATGTAATACAGAGTGCCCCCAATAAAACTGCTCCAAGAAATCTATCTAAAATAAATTATCAGTGAACAAAAGCGTCCTATTTTTATTGTCTTGTTGACATTTCATTATAAAGATTGTGGTTTTGAAATGTCAATTTACTCTACCCAAGAACTTAACAGTGTGCGAAACCACTCATGTGAACTGTCATGGAAGAATATCACAATACCTTTCGAAAACATATTCCGCGGATACATTCCAGCACTTCTCCGTTCAGAATACTGGTTTATAGCCTCAGTTGATACTCAGTTGCCAATACGGTAGCAAAACTATAATATGTATAGGTAAGCAAACATGATCACGTAAAAATAGTTGCTTGTTAAGGTATAGGCCAATTATTTGGCTCAGTAAGCTATGAAATATAATTTTGTTTTGCGGCAGTCCAACGCATGTTAATCTTTGTGTTGGTATTCTCACACATTCGACATCAGAAAAAGCAGTTTTTAAGGAATTTGGAAGGCACGAAAACCGTGTATATAATTGTCGTGATGAATTTTAAAACTAATGGAGACATAGTCGAAAGGCTATGTCCTTCTCGCAAATAAACAAGATGTAATGCACGTAAGTTTCGTCAAAAAGAAACGAACACAACTCGGTGCAACACGTTTCAAGAGCAGGTAGGCAGGCCTATATAACCGTATCTTTAGAATCCCTATATAATTCCTGTTTCTACAAGACATATCTGTACAGCAGTTACAAACTTTAAGGAGCAAAAAACTAAGACAAAAGAATATAAAAAAACATCGATCGCCATCATCAGCCAAAGCCTTCCCAGCATTTGTACTGTTTTAGGGTTTTCTCCTCTTGGTCTTGTCCTTTCTTTCTTGTGTTATGTGTCACAGGAAAGCGTTTCTGACCATGCGTTGTTATGTGAGTTCCCATCGTTTGGGTATACTCTATCTCTCCTGAAAGTTTGTAGCCGCTGTACTGATACAGCCTGTATATATCAAATACGTACTGTAACAAATAAATATCGCATTAGGGCCAGAGTATGTCCAAGAAAATTAATCCAGTAATGCACTCCCATTGCTTAACTCTTTCAAAGATCATAGTATATTTGATTTCGTATCACCATCTTATGGCGCATACCACAAAAAAAATGAAGCATGTAAAACAACTACCCTGAACTTACCCAATGTAACATATCTACACGCTGCCCACAGTAATGGGCTGTATTGATTTCGTCCAACAACTTTCAAAATCCAGGATGTCTAAAATTTACATACGTTTTTACACATACGAAAAAGAGTAATAGATACGTATTCGTTTCTTCCGGTATGACTTTATAAAAAATTGTCTTTACTAAAATCTTAATCTCACCTATGACAGGTTTTAACATCACTTACTCCCATAAACACATAAAATCGTCGGTGATTTTTGAAAACTTACAGTGCATGTAAGAACAGTATTGGGAAAACTTGTGTCCGAAATGTTTTATGCAAATATTAAAAATATAAGTATAGCTCTGGCAGAGTTAGGTGGTTAATTATTTATAATGATAGTAAGCATTACGTAAGCCATTTGCAAGAGCATATACAGCATTCACTCTGCGTTCACATAAAATGTCCTAACAGATTGGCAAGTATATCCTATATTGAGAAAAAAAAATTTGTTGGTGCAAACAAAATTTGTTTTAATCAACCAAATTATTTGTTTGTATAGGGGCAAAGAAATATTTGTTTGCTCGTACCAAATTATTTTGTTACCTCGATTTGTTTGAAGCAAATAGTTGAATTTTGTTAGCAGTACCAAATATTTATCTGGTCATAAAAATAATTTGTTGGCCATATCAAATGCACATGCAATATTTTAAAAACTAAAAAAATATATATTTTATAAACTTGAAAAATTTCTAAAATGTTAAGAGCTAAAAAAAAGTAACGCCGCGCCGAGATTTGATCCATTATCCCTTTACTTAACACTCGCAATACAGGACCTAATCAACTGAGCTACGAGAGCTTCCATAGCAGTGAGATTATTTGTATAGGAATAGTTAGGTCGTGCACCGCAGGGCCGCAGCACAAAGAACGAGTCGTGCAGCTGCAGTGTTTTTCAAGTTTATAGCATTTTCTTTTGTGATCAATCGAATTAACCACTTTGAAATTGTTATAGCTGAAATCAAGATACTAGAATTATGCTGATTAACAGTTTAGACGTCCTACTTGTCGCACAAATTTATATTTTGTATGTTGAGGTATACAGTGTTCGCCATCTTATCGCTTACGCACGCCAGCCTGCCATCTGCCGCAAGTCAACCAAATGTATTTAGTTTCGCCAGCAAAATCATTTAGTCCATCGAAAAAAAAAATTGTAGGTTCAAAGCACTTCGCTTATTACTAACAATATTATTTTGTTGACAAGTTGTAACAAGTTGTTCGTTTACACAAAATATTTATTCGACGTCCTGTAGTAACCAAATATACGTTTGGCACAAAGTGCCATTAGATGAATAATTTGGTCGAGGGAAATAATTAAATTTATTTGGAGGACTCCAAGCTTGGTCTTACCAACAAAATATTGTTTAGCTGAAGCAAACATCACCCAAACAAATATATTTAGTATAATTCTTTCTCTCGGTGTAGCACTTGCCAGAAAAACTGCTAAGTTGTAGAGAAATAGGCCTCTTCCCCTCTTTAATTCGGTAACTTATATATTCACTCTTTCTTGCCAGAATGCCATCTATCCTTGCTGTTTACAATTTATCCGATATACCCAGAGGCAGAACCTAAAACATATAGCAATGTAAGTCAGCAGCCCAGCCAACTGCATCATGGTGTTCGGCGATACTAAATTAGCATCCCCCGACGTCAATTCCGTAGGAAAAATAAATACAAAATTGAAGTACATTTCCTTTCCACGCCACTTATGTTGGGAAACTACTTTTCTTCAAGTGATGTTGTTGTTGTTGTATTATCTAAGCATCGCAGAAGAAATTAACACAGCTAATAAAAACTTGCTTCTCAGTGTATGCGTGCCAGCCCACAAACTGGTTCCTCTTTGATTTTACGTTCAGGTTGATAAACAATTACAGAAAAAAACTATATGCTCTTTCATTTAGGCAATCCTTACAAAATCGAACGTGCAATTTATTAATGTATCTCACACAATTATGTCAACGTCACAAAACTTACGAAAAAAAATATTGAATGGAAAATATTGTATTCGCTCTTGACAGTGTTCGGCAGTAATTCACGAGCCAAAGAGGACTTCACACAACTCTACGTGCCGGCCCTCTTGCACCAACAGGAAAACCAAGCACCGCCATCTACGGACGAAGGCTGAAGACAACACAAAGATGGCGGAAGTGAAGGTAATGGAGGTTATCGGCGGTCCCGCGCATTCAAATCACTCGCGTTCGTTTTAACTCTTTCAGTCCCGCCCGGCAGCAGAGAAGAATCTGCTTGCTGGGTTTGGAATTTCGCTAGTTGGTATGTAGGTCGCTCTGGCAGCTTTCCAGGCACTGGGCGAGAACAGTCAGCAATTAACAATTATAATTTCCCTTTGTCTGCAGCGACATAATAACGTCGCTCCAGAAGAAAATAAACGTAACAAAGCCCTGATCAAACCTGAATGCACACATATAGTTAGGTAAGTTTTTGATAAACTGGTTTCATATGGCTTTAAGGCTATACAGTAAATGTAATGGTACTTTATAACATGCAAAGAACGCATTAGGCAACTTCGATGTACTGAAACTTAAGAGAGATACAGCAATAGTTTTTTTAACGCGGTTGAAAACACATATTACTGGTAAACAAGTATTTTCCGCAAAAAATATTCTTGTTAAACTACAGAATTTTTAACAGTAATATTTCTGGTGCGCTTTTTTTTTTTTTTTTTTTTTTTTTTTTTTTTTTTTTTTTTTTTTTTTTTTTTTTTTTTTTTTAATTTAATTCTAAGAGACAACATTTTGGGAATTCCAACAATACGGTTACCTTTAGCTAAAATACTTACATGACATTTGAAGTATTGGCACTATTTATACACAAGTAAACTATTTGTTTATATATTAAGATACAAATGCATATAATACCCAGATAGCAGCGTGAAATCGGACGGGATAGTTGGAAGTTTTGATTCCTTGTTACGACAAATAATTTTTTCTCTGGGCAGCTTGTCGGCAAATGCGTGCTCATCGCAACGACATTGCAGTATATATTACAAAAGCTTTTCCTTGCAAATAAATACAATACTGGTACTGGTATGAAAAAACGGAAACAACTGGATCTACTATACTGAATGCAAATAGGTAAAGATCGTCAATCCTGTCTGCTTAAGGGGACGTACACCGAAAATTTTAATTGTTTTAGTAATTTTTATATTTGTATGAGGTGTGGTTTGTTTTGTACGAATACACTGACTATTTTTACGGTAATTTATATATATATATATATATATATATATATATATATATATATATATATATATATATATATATATATATATGTGTGTGTGTGTGTATATATATATATATATATATATATATATATATATATATAAGCTTTTATAGTTTTTGTAAAATGGCATGTCAAAATCCAAATTCGCATATAACGGTTATGTGCATGAAAGGAAAACCAGCTGAATTACCAAAATAAAATAATTCACATTGAAAAACAATGGTACGGGATACGTTAAGATATGTAGGCCTATAACCGCACTGACTTATTATTTTCAAAATTAAAAAATAGCAAATTTTTATTTTAAATTGAGTATATTTTTTAAATAAAGAATCAATGCGGTTTTTATACAGGTTTAGACCTATCCCGCGCAATTTTTCTTCATTGTGAATTAATTCGTTTCGCTAAGTCGGTTTCCCTGTTTAGCATAAAAAGGTTTCAAGCAAATTTGGACATTTGGCATGCCATTATAACCTAAAAATACTACTAAAACTAAAATAAATTGCAATTATAGTAAAAATAGTCACAACGTATGTGCACAAAATAACCGTATCTCGTACAAATATAAAAATTATTAAAACAATTGAAATTGTCGGTGAACAACCCCATTAAAGGTGCTACCAAACCAGAGCTCAGTCAGCGAAGGCAAGGCTAGGAACTTTCACGTTAAATCATGGTTAGTCGCATATGGAACCTGTAAGGCGGTTCGGAATAAAGTGAGCACTCAAAAAAACCCTGCCTAAGTTCTATTGTCAGACAATTCGTATCTTTCCGCGCGTCGTGGTAAGCGAAGGGAAATGTATAACCTCTCAGGACACGTCACTTGATGTTTGCGCGTGTGAGATTAATTGAGCAGTCGGAAGGAACCTTTATACTTAGATTTAAAAAAAAGTTCAATTATTATATCAAATTCAATTACGTAAATTATGGTTGACTTTGTTACAGTAGTGTTGTATTTACATAGGGAAATACGCGGAACTATATTGCGTAACTTCGCTGCCAACCATACAAGTAGTAATGGAACTATAGTTAATGTTGAATTATACGCAATAACGGCTAGTGATTTTTTTTTTTTCAAATGTTAATTTTTTAGTGCTCACTTTATCCCGAACGCCCTATACATGCCACCACTGACTACTTTGTCCATCACGGTGTGGCTCACATTGCTATAGGATTTTTATGGCTATTTTTTAATACTCTGAAAATAATATCCAAATATATCACCTACTATTTTTTCCCCCACGTTTGTATTCCTGTAGCGTTATTTTACGCTTCTCAATGCAGAAAACTGTATTTCAGAATCGTGATATCGGAAAAGGTGACAGAACCCCACCGAATGTAGTTTTTAACATGTAAATCCCTATCGTTAGGGAAGGTAAAATTTCGCGGCTTATATGACATTCCATGCATGCTCAAGCTCCGTCTATTCGTTCATCGTCTGCTGTTCCAGTGAATATCAGCTTATGGACAAATGATCGGGGCTTTAATATACACATGGCATTGGATTCTAACATGCACGTGATTGAACTGGCGAACTATTAATTTCCTTACACATCCTTTATGTTTACTGGGCTTCGTCGTGGACGTACACAAGATTCGGGTGGTCATCCGCAAGACATTTGGGTTTGTCAAAGGAAACCATGGGTTAGAAAGAAAATGTGTTTTCTTATGGGAGAGTTTGGCACAGGGAAAATTTCTGCCACTAGCTTCGCTGCTATGGCTAAGGGACCAGAAACATACGAAACAAAGGTTTGGAAAATGACACAAGTCATTTAACTTAATTATAAAGTGAAAATAAACCAATTTCGCGTTTTAAATTATGAACTTTACTTAACTTAAAATTCAGGAAAGCTCTGTGATTGGTCGCTTTGCGCTCATTACCGATACCAGCGCTCAAGCGGTAGAAATGTTCCCTGTGCCAAACTTTTACCATTAATATTTCTAACTTGTATTTGAATGAACCTTAACCAGAGGTACACCTGCTCACTTTGTGTCAAAGTTGCGAAAGAAGCTCACCTCAAGCGAAATCAAATCACGGCAGCCAATGAGTTACACGAAACCGACGAGGATACATGATTGAATTTTTTCCGTTGGTTTCAGGCGTTCACTGTGCAAAATCCAGGCATATTCAATTGTTCACGAATAAAGCAAGATTTCATTTTCTACGGCTGCGTGAACTGGGTTGCCGAAAATCTATATGTATTTCATGAAGCGCCTAAGCACCCGTGTTACAATCTAGATTTGGATCACAATGTCCGCAAAAGAATATCAGGGCCAATTTTTTTCCGACCAGACTGTGGACACTACACTAACGTATTTTCGTGGAACACGTTGAATAATTCGATAATATCGAACTGGGTCAAGGTAATTACCAACAAGAAGGTGCCACACTTCCATGGAGCCAATTGGAAGCTTCCTCGATGAACGGATAGTTCATAAAAGCAACAAATGAAATAATCCAACAATGACACCGATGCTGAGCATTAAAAGAGTTTACGTCACATCCCTCTATAGGCTGTTCGGGATAAAGTGAGCGCTCACAAAAGCCCTGCTAAATTTCTTTTTTCAGCCAATTCGTATATTTCCGCGCGTAACGGCTAACGACCGGAAATGTCTAACCTCTCTGGACACGTCACTTAACGTTTGCGCGTATAAGATAAACTGTGCAGTCAGATAACAAAATATTACATTAATGAAATAAAATCGAATATGTCGATTTCAGTTGATTTTATTTCTGTATTGTTGTATTTAAATAGGAAAATACACGGAACTACATTCAGCAAATCACCGCCAATCATACAAGTTGTAAGGTAACCGTTGTTGAATTATATGCAGTAACGGCTGGTGACTTCTTTTCAAATGTTAAATCTTTAGTGCTCACTTTATCCCGAACGATCTATACAAACTAATTCAACGCACATTACACAAGTCGGGATGAAAAGTATTGACACTAGCATTTACTAACAAGCGTCCACTAACATAAACTAAGTCTCAAGTTGTACGTTATGTAAGGAGAAGAACGTCACGTGCAACATTTGCTAGCCTATATACGTAATCTTTTGAAAATACTCTAAATATATAGTGTAACAAATTACGGCACGCATTACTCGTTTGACAGTAAATAAATGTGTGTTCCGTACAGTTCTAAATAGCATTATATTCAAGGAAATTGTTCGCATAAATCTTTCTCTTAGCTAATTGCGGAAATATTACACGGCAATAGTTCATATATCATGTAATTGGTAACGCAAGGTACGTAATATAAAATCTATAGTGGAATAGTCCACATTTTTAAGTAAACAAAATGTAAAACCAATACAGTAGTAGAGGAGGAGCTTGAAAAGAAGAAATGCCTGTTACTATACGAAATAGTTTATTGTATGGAAATAAAACATTTTATTTCGTCTGTAGCATAGCCTATTTTCAAAACTGTTTTTTTAACAATACACGATCTGACGATTTTGTTTCCCGCGCAGAGTAGCGTCAGGGACTGATAGCAAATAGGTAATCTTTCTTCCTTGTTAGAAATGTATGAGAGAACGGCAAATAGGTTCGGCCTTCACACGTATTTCGAAAGTTCTCCATGTAATAACCGCCAAGCGACACGTATCCATGAAGTAAACACCATATGCCGTAGTGTTTCAAATTGGGAACCAACATTAACAACCATGAAGACGTGGTGTTTGCGCAAAGATACTGTAACTTAGAAAACACCACTTTCACTATACACTTTAGCAATAAATCGTTCGCTAATGAAATCGCACGATCGTTGCAAAAACATTCTTATTTAGTAGTATACCACAGTACCGAGACTCATGAGAGTAACATAATATGGTAGGTGCACTTCCAGTTAAAAATACATTTGTGGGTCGACCTGTTACTGATTTCAATCACATTGTCAGGGCGCAGTGTATTAATTTTGTGTAATGGTATGATTACAAAAAAGTAAGTCGTATAGTTCGTCAACTGTTTCCGTAAAGTGAATATACAAGAAATGCTGCCCTGAAAAGCTGCATTAAAATGACACTGATTTGATTTCAACTTTAAAATATATACATATATATTATTTAGACGCTGTTCAGAGTTTAGCCAATATTATCAAATAGTTTTTTATTTCAATATATGTAATTCTGCACGTTATTTTAAGACTAGCAAACTCGCACTATATTCACTTTACTAACAAACTGAAAACACCTTTTCTGGCCTAAATTTTACTTACTATCACCACAGAATATTAACGCACTCTATCAACTCACACAGTGTATTTTGTGTCTATACAGCGTACGTGTGTGTAAAGTAAATACACACTTGCAATAAAAATTTTACATACGATATTATCGCTTCTATCATTTATGAGAAGTTAGTAACGTGAATATTTGTCATTTGTATATTCATTTCCGGTAAAAATTTAATTACTGTGAAAAATATAATAGTTACCTTAAATAATTTTAATGGAAAAAAATAGTAATTCAAATTAGTATTGATACGATACAAGGTATGTCTTGCTGCTAGGCGAAAGTATGGTACACCTAATGGACGAGCCAATCTCGCTCCAAGCGCTTCCTTTCTGTACCTCCCAACCACAAAATAGCTTCATGCAGACGAATGCCTTTCAAATTATACTCTCTCGTAACTGGCACGAGAGCGAGAGAAGTTTCACGTTCAGCTGGCAGCAGCGGGCGAGTCTGCGTAATAGCTGCAATTTGGTGGCCATCTGCTTAACTCGAAGTGCTAGTGGTGCTGTTAGTCTGCAGCGAGTGGTTATTATTATTATTATTAGCTTAGGCAACCACGTCTGTTTGTTTCGTTCATGAATAACTGGGATGTGATTAAAGCACTCGCGCCTCACCAAGTGCAGGTAGTTAGTTCGAGGTTTATTTACATATTTGTGGGGGATTTTAAATTACGCAGATATAACGCGCAGAGTTACAAGAAATTACTAACCATAACTTGTAAATAACACGACGATATACGACGGACTATACAGGTTGTTCAGAAATGGCCGTATATTATTTAAGCACACCACGCAAATCCTGGGCTAAATTGGAGACGAAAATATTTGAGGAAAAATGTTGTATGATGACATTTTACGTGCACAATGTGGCAACATAGCACGTAGTAACCCCTATAGCGCTACGCAGATGTCTTACTACTACTGTTCTGACTGTCATCTTATGGGTGCGGGTTTAAATCCCCAGCACTACAAACATGATTTTACGTTTACTCGACGTAACATACATAAATAATAATACCTGGGCTTTGAGCGCATAAGAGGGGACTTTTTCCGTGCCATGTTGCCATATAATGCACGAAAAATGTCATTTATTAATTTTATTATTTATTTAATGGATTTGTTTGTGGCGAAGTTAAGGCTTTCGCCTTCTCTTACACTTATCCACGTTTTATAAAATTAAAATCATACATGTGGGACAAACAAAAATAAAACTATAACTACAAGAAACACTTAAATACAAACTTAATATAGCAAAAATGATTCATTAATTTAGCCAGACGCACTAAAAATTTGTAACTGATTTTACATATGAATGAATACCGCAAATATATATTTAAAAAGTTAAATATTTGTAGTGAAACTATAAATACGCCATTAGGTGTTGTAAAAAAATTCAATTTTGTGTATGCTATCTAATTATTCATGTATAACAACATAGCTATAGTCTTATCTTGTGGGAGTTAATGTGCATCTGTATAACAGCATTACAGTATACAATAAATGAATTGTTGACAAGAGAGAAAAAATATGTCCTGTGAAATACATTTTTATATTCATATACAAACTGGTTAAAAAACTGCATGTCTAATAATATTTAAATTTTGAACTAATTTAAAATTCTATATACATAAAAAATACCTAAATAATACTAGTACAAATACATAGTAGCACCACACCTCTACTCCACGAGATATTTAGTTTGTATAAAAATATGTTTTTACATAGCGTTTGAAACTGCAAATCATTCCAAAACCGAGCACCAGACACTGTTAGAGATTGGAACAAAAATTTAGTTTTATGTTTGGGTACCATGAGTAGCAATGTTTCGTCGGAACGTGCGAGGTGATTATGATTTACACTGAGTGACTGGAATCTGTCAAGAAGATATTTAGGACTTCTGGTTGTAAGAGTCTTCTTAAGTAGGAACTGCCAGTGCAACCTGCGTCTTTCTTCCAGTTCGATCCACTTGAGATTTTTGTAGAAGTGGCTGATACGGTCCCGAGGTTTCAAGTTAAATATATAACGTACACAGGTGTTTCGTAATCGCTGTAGTCTTGCAGCTAGTTCACATGGTACATCACTGTACACAACATCGCAGTAATGAATGATAGGGAAAATAAGTAACTGTACAATTAGTTTTTTCGTATCTACTGGAAGAAAGTTTTTCATGCGCTTAAGAGAGTGTAAAGATGCAAATACATTCCTGCAAATTTTATTGACATGATGTGTCCAAGTAAGAAATTCACTAATTTTAATGCCTAAATTATTTACTGTTTTGGTCATGGCAATTTGTTGGTCTTCTACAAAGACCGTGTAGATATCGAGGGAAGAGATCGTACTTTTTAGTTTTTTTGATCCAATCATAGTGTATTGAGTCTTAGTGGCATTTATTTGCAACCCATTATTTTTGAACCAACGAACAACATTGCACAGATCAGTGTTAACTTTATCAATGCTTGCGTTCAGTTTAATGGGTACATCACTTGTATATATTTGGAAGTCGTCAGCATACAAATGGTATTCACATACTCCAAACACACTGGCAAATCATTTATGAACATAGAAAACAAAAGTGGTCCAAATTTTCATCACCAATTTTGCCCAGGATTCGCGTACTGTGCTTATAATACGACCGTTTCTGAACATACTGTATACATTCTTTCATCCCGTCGGACTTGCTTTTATTGCTTTTAACCTCGTGGAATAATTTATTTCATGCAGCTTATTCACCGTTATATAAACCACTTCGTTTATTCGCTGGCCTTCAACCGTTTTCTACGAGGCACATACGGCGACCGCTGCGGTCGCAGTTTGCTTCGGTGATGTCATTTGCAACCACGATCAGCTAAGAACGCACGATGGTTTTGAAACCATTAGCGTATCCACTCTTTTTATTTTTTAAAACTTGTGTATTTTCGGTACGAAGGAAATAAGTTAAAAAGCTTGTCACAACATCGTGGTGTTCTTTTCTTTTAGCGTTCATTATATGCCAGAATAGGTGGCTCCAATGATTATGTTGAACAGTTTGAAACATGCAATATCTTTAACTGTTATACGACCAAGTTGCCTTCGTGTGACGAATCCTAGAGGACCCGAGCCAAAATATAAACAAATGTGCTGAATTTTCAGTCAATTGTAATAACTCGGCATTTCATTTTAGAGACATGAGGTAAACAATCGACATATTCACCAAGCGTTTGCAAGACCGTTAAATCTAACCTGAGCGTTTTAAAGAATGAATGTGATGGTGCGCAAGATGTCATATTTTATTGCAGGTCCTATGTTTTTTTTTTCTTGCAGACCGCAAGCCCACCGTTTCATTCAATGCCGCTCGAGTTTTTTTTCTCTGTGCACGAAGTTTGAAAGACCTTTGAACGCGCTCTTTGACGATTTAGTTTCCAATGGTCAGAGGCTACGATCATTAGCAGTCGTTGTGCAGACAAGTAGTATGATGCAGTGGTGGATCCAGAAAGGGAGGGGGCATAGGGGAGAGATTGCTCCAAAAAAATTATATATAAATGTCTAATAAAATACTGAAAAATATTACCTTACACTTTTCCTGAAGCACAACATTTACTACACAATCATGGCTACACGGTTTTGTGTTGCAATAATATATATAACAGTAATTTATAAAGTAGATTGTAAATTTATTGTTTCCGTATTTAAATAAAACTGTTTAAAATTTTAAAATGTTTTGTGATAGGGTATTTAAGTTCGTTATTCATTAAAATAATTATAGTATGTGTTTTAGGTGCTAACACAATTACATACACACGTGGAAGTTGAACATTAAAAATGTACCTATATCAGCTCAAAGGTTTTCACTTTTGAAATATAATTTATCCTCATAATATTACAATTTCTTAAAGCAGTATATTAAATTTTTTTTATCGGAAACACCTTGAAAAACACCATTTTGCACCTTAAAATTAAAAATTTTCCAAGGGAGGACCCCGGACCCCATTTTCTTGCTTTTGTCGTGGATATTTCTACATTTGATGACATCCCCCTCCCCCTCCAGGACCAAGAGCAGGATTCGCTCTTGGTGTGAGGGGGATATAAATGAATGACCCCCGGAGACGACTACAGAGACACAAGGCGTGGACGATTATTGTTTTATACGTATGAATTCATATGAATCGCCGTACCTACGGAAGGACTCTTCCCTGAACAGTGATCCAAAAGCGTTAACAACTATTCTCGCAGCAGAAACAAACCTAACATAATTCTTAGTGACCCGTGATTTTAGCTAAAATATTTCTGCATCAATTCCAACTGTTTCAACGTCGTAGTTCTACCTCTGCAGTTCTGCTTCTTTGGTACTGGCAGTGTCTTTGTGTAAATACATGTCTCACTTTACCCTACCAATCAGAATACGGTTACTGCGAACAACACACGCCCGTGATTTGCAGTAAAACATTAAGACACGTGACAGTTAAATTCAGCCAATCAGTGACCATGAAGCAGAGCCTCAGATGTGCACAGGAGGCACTGAAGAAAACTGATACAGAAATCTTTTCCCAAAAAACAGGGATCCCTATAACTCCGAGTCGTGCATTGTCCCGCTTTCCAAACCTGTCGCTACATCGCCTGGATCGAATGTCCTTATTGCTGTTCTATACGAGAGATCTTTCATTGACTGCAGTTGGAATTCTTAACATTTAACGTGCTTGTGACTTGAAAAGAGTGTCGAACGTGCTCCGTTCTGACTCGAAGCCAATTAAGAGGAAAGGAGAAAGGGCAATCCTACAAGCCACTTTCTAAAAATCATAAAAACCTGTAGCATAGATCTCACGGATCCTGAACTAAAGACGATGTATATTCATGATTTTAACATCTTGCACCCGATTCCACTATCGCATGACAGAATAATGGTTTCTATAGGCAATTC
This sequence comes from Medauroidea extradentata, assembly GCA_003012365.1. Lineage (NCBI taxonomy): Eukaryota > Metazoa > Arthropoda > Insecta > Phasmatodea > Phasmatidae > Medauroidea > Medauroidea extradentata. The sequence goes on along the minus strand of PNEQ01087276.1, from coordinate 35,620 downwards.
ACTTTAAAGTGAGCACTTCCCAACACTAAGGGAAAAAAATGTATTTATTGTAGCTATATATGTAACGTTTTGAGAGTTGCGAGATGATTACACTAGTTTCTAGTTACATGAAAGTTTTCGTATTTAAAATAGTAAAGATGGAGGCATAATGAATGACTCGGAGAAAATTGTAAAGTAGTGCTTAGTTTATCCTGAACAGCCAATATTAGGCTTCACAAAACCTACAAGAAAAGTTCGGATTTAATCAACGACCACCGATAGTCAAGAAACTGAACAACATGGGAGACGAGCGATATATGATTAAGAGGGAATCAAAAGCGTATTTCAATTCATTTACTGGAGAATGGTGGCTACCTCCCAAATAGACCATATACGTAACAAAGGTGTCAGACTAGTATTAACGCTCTTTTTGTGAATATTATTTTTTTATAATAAAAGGAAATATTTATTGGTAGCCTAATTTTATTTCAAACTAAAACATTCTATAATTTTTGCTATTAGAGACTCAAATTATCTAAAGGTCAATCATTAGCTAAAATAATATTTTATTTAAAAAACTAAGCTTTATGGCAACAACAATTTTCATCAAATTTTTGTGAGGGTTTTACGATATCTACTCCATTCCATGATTTAATAAATAATTACCGCGGTAAATATAAACCCGCAGTTTTAAAATGCACGAATTCCGATGGCCGATGTTGTGTTTCTAACTCAGGACTTCAATTCTACATGTGGATAATCTGGCAGGTATTCAAAATTATCGACTTGAACTTGCAGAATTTTTAAATCTATTTTTCTCCTCCCCAACAATATTATTTTCTGCCGTCCAAGTGGAAAAAAAAAAAAAAAAACATAATCCTGCATTAAACAACTATGGGCTTTAACGTCGTTTTTTAGACATCCTGTACTTAGAGATAGTGGTTCATCGAGGGAAAACTTGACTTTGCTGGATTTGAACGTTATGTTCAGCTCATCAAAAAATGTGTGGCTTTCGCTTGAACGTGGAGCTGTTGCTTTATTTGAATGAGCCAATAAGAGTCCTGCTATTGTAATATGTGATGCCAACGTTGTGTCAGACGTGTATCGCCCAAACGTACACATTGCAAGAAACATGCAGCGTTTTGAAGGGTGTGCCTTGTTTGCGCTACACTGTAAAAAATTTTCTCCGTCAATTTACGGAATTTTCGGTAAAAATTTCTCCAGATACCTCCGTAAATTCACGGAAACCTATTTCCTAATCCAACAGAAGTTTCCGTAAAACAGTTTCATTACACGGAACTGAGCTATATTTACATGTCTATAATGCTACAATTGCATTTATACAGAGATGCAGATTTATCGGTGATGTTATTAAAATCTATCCGTGATATTTACAGCTCTCTAACCCATACATTTTCGATTTTTTTCCATGTAAGTGTCCGCAGCAGACTTATGGACATATTACGTATGATTCCGTAGTGTATATTTACTATAGACATTTCCGAATTTTACTTTTACGGACACTATTTCCGTTTATTAACGGTACATTTTCGTTAAAATTTATAACGGTGTACATGAGAGTATTTCAAGTGGTACCGAATGCCAGTGGAATTTTTAGTACGTTACTAAGGAGTACTAAACAACAGTTGCTAAAAACTCTCACAAACATTAGGTGGCACTGTTAAAAATAATTTTCGTTGTTTTACGGAGAAGTGCTGGTAAAAAATTCTCCAGAAGTGTCCGTTAATTTACGGAAGGCAACTAGCTCCACTTATGGGAACTCGCATATTTATGTGACTTCTTTAGGATGCAGGCGCAATAATGCGTTCGGTTATTTATTTAGTTTCTTCTCGCAGTTTGACATGTATTTAATTAATGAAACATAATTATGTGTAGCTGTGTTACAAAAAAATGTTTCCGTTAATTAACAGACGTTTCCGTAAGATTGTCCGTAAATTCACGGAAATTTTTAACAGTGTACTGCCAACAGTGTTTTGATTTATAGACTTTTTCTCGGCAAATTAAAATTGCTAGATAAAATGCGAACGTTTCATACCACCGGTTGGACGGGAGTCCCTGATGAATGCATTGTGTCGCTAGTAAGTGATGTTCGAACTACACAATGGCAGTTTACTCACGGAGTTATCTCGGGTACTAAGTAGGGCGCGTGCCTCTGCTAACTGGACCGGTCGAAAGCGAAATGTGGTGTTTGTTCTCTGGCAGATAGATAAGAGTGGGCGCTATCCACTCACCTCCTACTGGCTTGCACGGAATAACTGTACCGCGTGCCTGGTATCTAACATGTATAGAGAACATGTGCCATGTCGTGTTCCAGCCTAACCATTATTTACTCTCCCTTAGAAATCGGTACAAGACCCGAGAAGGAATTCGGCTGACCTATACGCCACACAATGTATCTCTCCTAGTCAGGCGTCCAACCGAGAGCATGGCACACCAACTCTTCCAAAATAACAATTTTACAGAACCTACTACATTAATGATGTGTTCTATGCAATATACGTTTAAGAGTATTTACGTAATAAATATGTTAGTACACAATGTTTCGGAAGACTAATTAAATTATGATACTGTAAAACGAAACAGATGTTTTCACGTGGAACTATTATGTTCGTAATTATAAAATATACTCTCAATAAAATACACATTGGCGTTCTTTAGTTACTAAAGAATCTCAGTAATTGTCAGCAAACTAAACCAAACCCACAATCATCCATACCACTGGAAATTATCCTTCAATAATGAACCCCGGCGCTTATTGCGTCATTCGTAACATACACAAAATATATATTTTAGTAATAAGTTCTGTAAACATTTAAGACCATTTTTAACAAAACTGGAATTATGTAACGTTTACACAGCCGTGCCCCACATGAAAATGCTTAACAGCCCGTTTTAAAGTTTTCGCCAGCATTAAGTAGATGTAACCGCACGGTTTACAATCGCCTGTATCCAGCATTCGTATGAATGATTTTTGCTTTTACCAACAAACACGAAAGTGTAGGTTAGTTTTACGCGCGTACTGTGGCCTGTTACTTGATTATATTTAGAAAGCAAACCATGAAACCTGACCGTCAAATGCGTTACAGCGAGTTGCGGCTATTCTTATAGTGAAGAAACTATTTAACGCACATTACATTTGTAAATCTGCGAAAAGAACGCACACTTCAAATTACGTCACTATAGTTTCGAAAATTCGTCGCGTTTATCAGAAACATAATTTTCGGGTCCCTCTAAACGGTCAAAAATTCATTTTCCAAACTGCCGTATCAAAAAATTAAGAACCGGACTCGAAAAACGCAACTACGGGAACAAGCATTAGATTTTGAACTACGTTGCTCATAAATAAAATATGTGGTCACCGCTTTAAGTCTCGTAGGAAAAAGGATAATAGTAAAGAACTGCACTCCAGCTAAGTGGCTTGCGCGGAGAGGCGATAATGTATTACATACGCCGATCAGTGGCAACCTTACCGCTCCTGCCTCGCACACACAAACAGCCTATATAGGGAGGCCCCTTAATAACTTCAGTTCTTATAACCTTAGTGAAAGCGACTGTGACAAACGTTACGAAGGAAGCTATTTCAACGACTTAAGGTACGCTTTGTATCTATGGTTCGGAATCTCTCTACTATATGTCACAACATTTGTAGACCGGTACCAAGTTTACGGTGCTAGAGGTTCTACTTACGAATCCCGGACACAGTAGAAACGTATGTACTTAACCATTTTAAGGTTTAAGTTTCTGTTAAAGAAAATGTGTATAAGTCGTCCCGGATTAAATATGTCGGGATTTAAACGGAAAGAAGGTACACAGTTACTGATAACCAAATATATATTTGTATTCTAATAAACAAGTGCACAGTCGAGCTTTAAAATATTCAGTTAGGTAAGCAATATATGGAGTGTTATGGTCAATAGACTATGCGCCAATTAAACATTAATAGTTAAACATGCTGTAAGTGTATCGGATTTGAAACAGCCTTACAAAAAAGTACAACAGTTCTATAAATCTAATGTTCATAATCATGTAACGTAGGAGTAAAATACTTTTTATCAGACCGTTTCAAATAAGAAAAATATGTTTACCGAACTAGCAATTGTCTCTTAGTCTATTATGCATAACACCGTCCGTATATGAAAAGCCACTGATATATTTAAAAAAAGGGGGGGGGCGTCAAGCTCTTTAGTTGGATAGACACATGTTCCAGTTACGTCAAAAAGAGAGAAAAAAGAAACCAACCTTAACTCGCTGCGGCACATTTCAACCTTAGAGGGAGGACCCTTAAGAAATAGTGAATTAGACAAATTATAGACGATGCTATTACATCATGTTTTCACGCTACCGTGTAAGCTAATTTTTGTATGATAAAAGTCCTCTGAAAAAAAAAACTGATTCCTTGATATTTATGTATTTGTTTTACCTTCGGTTCCTAATTTAAAAATTCGTGTTAGATAGAACCCTTAAAAAGTCGTGTACTTCTAATGCAGAAAATTACTTTTTGCATCATAACTGAAGAATCAGGGGCGCCATTTCAGGTTTTTCTAGGGAGGGAGAGGAAGATTTTTTTTCGGCGACAGTGACCTTGTTGCATCTTTTTTTTATTAATTAAGCATGTATAAATTAGAAACTTTAATAATAAAACTTCAATGTTATGTATTTAAGTTAGCATTCTTTAAATGACAAAATAAAAATAAATAAATTCTACACACTCAAAATTCTAAGTCCAGGGGGGCATTTGCCCCCCCCCTTGCTTCCCCTAAATGACGCCCCTGTGAAGAATACAGGCAGTAACTGAAAATCCGAATTTGTTTTCCTATAGGAGCATTAAAGTTTAAGATTATGTGTATTTTTGTACAAATATGATAGCAAGTGTTAACTTACATAGATTTATAAAAAAAGACGACGGATAGTTACTTAGATTTTATATCTTAAGTGTTTAATACTTCGGCATTACTTAACATAACGTGGATAAAGCATGTAAAGATAGGTGATCAAAATCAAAGTCTTCATTATCACAGTTTGTAATAAATCCAGCTAAAATCATGTATCAGGAGGAGGTAAAGAAAGAAAAGACAACATTATGGTTGACACCTGCTTATGGACTTTCTAAGCTGATAGTTATAACTAACATGGGAAAACCAAGCTAGCTAAAAACAGAAATAAATCAGCCGACCTCCACGCTAATTGCGTCACCTTCTTGGTTGTCAAACAAGCCACATAGTGTGTTAAGCAACAGAACCTCGCCCTAATGGACAGGGCGCTCTGACGCGCCCTACATTTCTAATCTTGTACGACAGCTGCCTCCTGAAGACCTCGTCTAACGGAACGTGGTCGACAGACGCTGTCCCGCTTCGTCGTGGTACGTCCACCGTCTAAGAATGGCCCCGGAAGTTTACACAGTCAGCCAGAACGAAATGTTTCACAACGAAGCCTACGGTCTGCCGCATACACCAAGCTGTTGAATGCATTAAGGGCGTGCAGGTGAAGGTGCGTGTGTGGTTATTGAAGCAGTGTTTCCACGTGGGCAGCGCCAAGAACGCGGAGATGTCCTATTGTGTGTAAATCAGTCCGGATGCTTAGAACTCGAGTGAGTGACCTTGGTCTCAACGCGGCGTGTTTCCGCCTTGTCTCTAATTGAGAAAGGGAAATCTTCACGTCTTGAGGCGTTCAGAGACCAAGTAGAGTTCTTAAGCGTCTAATAAGTCACTAGGCCCTGACTTGCTTGCAGGATTTCGGACATTACCTGGTGGTAGAACAAACCCACCAATCCTCAGCAGGTTACTTAATATAACTGACTAATGACGTCTTTCTCCTGAAGCCATAGAGTAGCACAGCTTCCAGAGCAATCTAACAGCGAGGGTTAGATTCCTCGCTTTTGTCGGTAATACTGTACACTTTCCCGACAGCTAGTAGAATTGTCTCGTTCCGAGATATATCTAACGTGAAGAATGGAAACCTACTAAGAAAATTTTCAGCATTTTTTGAGTTACTGCATGGAAAATTTACGCAGAAGTAATTTTAACAAAGTGAATTTTTTTAAACAATTTGATAGGTACTAAATTTATTACATCACGATTACAGAGGGGGGGGGGGAAGTGCCACAAAAAGTAATTAAATAAACAGTTTTTTCTCTCTCTTGTGAAATTATAAATTGTCACATAGAAGTCGTGACAGGCACAATCGATATAATAACGAACACACGCTAATCAACCACGTTCTACTATAAAGCGAGGAGGTGCGGTGGTAAAAGCACTGGACATGTTTCCAGAAGACAAATTCGATTCTTGATCCAGCTATCCAGTTTTTCATTTTCCATGACTTTCCGACATCACTCCAGGCGAATTCTGGGATTGTACCATGTCGCGTCTTAACCTGCGCGTTGTAGGCTCGGAGGTGACGGAGCTATAAGGGCGACCTTGAAGCGCGCATCAAATGCCACACTGCCACAACGAGCCAAACACTTAAAGAGGACTGTGCACTTAGCAGTTGGACGGTGTTGTGGCGTGTCACGCGAAAACGTTTTTACGCGAAACCGCTGAACTTATTCTTATTGTTATCTACGAAAAGAACACCCACTTGAAACTACAGACGCCAATTTTTGAAAATGCAGTATTCTTGTTAGAAACATGAGTTTAGGGCCTCTGGAGATGGCTAATAAACTATCTCTGTAACTCTGAAAATACGACCTGAATTCGTGCATTGATCTTTACTTCGTACTACGCAGAAACAAAATTTTATGATTACCACTTTAAAGCGGTAGGCATAGTAGATGAAGTGACGTGAAGAGATTTTGGTCAGAAATTAACATCGAGGTCTTCAACGCAGGTGAAGAGTGACTACATTATGCATGGAGCGGCGCCGGAATGAAGAAACAGGAAACAGGGGAAACGGGAGATTCCCGAAAAAAAAAAAAAAAAAAAAAACGCCGACTAATGGCATTGTCCGGTACGATTCCCACTTGTGAAAATCCGAGGATTGACCCCACCGGGACTCGAATCCAGATCGCCTTGATGAGAGGCGAGCGAGTGCTCTAATCACTGTGCCAACCGCGTAGCTCCTATACAAATGAAGTGTCGCTACATAGTAAGTCCAACAACTGAATACGTAGGAATTTGGGGGGGGGGGGGGATCGAGTTGTGTAAGATGGTGTAGCGATAAGATGCGTAGTTAATAATCTACACTGTGCAAGTTCGATTCTCATAATTACGTCCGCTATGTATTTCTTACTCAAAATAACACTTAAAAACTATTTAACTGTTTCTTTCCAAATCATTCCATCATTCACGATCAGAGTAAAATAAAAAATTCAAATTTCATTTTTGTCCACTGTTAGTACAGTGCAAGGTTGAGACTGTACATTTTAGTGTCACAAACATTAACGTAGTATTTTTTAATGAATATTTTTTTTATAAATAAGAATTACCTTGGTAATTGGGTTTCTAAGGATTTGTTCTTGCAAAAGTGCAAACATTTTTTGAGTGTACAACTGTTATTGCGTAAACGTATTTTTTAAAACTATAAATAGCTTGTGATAAGTTGGAATTAATAAACATTCACTTCTTTCCACTAGTTCTTAAACTAATTTTCGATGGAACGGTAACAAATTAAGGTCGTCCAAACGCTCATTAAAATCATTACATTAACAATATCACTAATAGTTTTATGTAATAAATACAAACTCACCAACAATCCAAATGCTCAACAGAGCACCACTAGAGTTGGTACATAAGCTACTCACAGATTTTTGATCCAATCGCTAACGGCGTTGATAAAGTAGAGTCACGCTACTATCAGCTCTTATCACGCAACCACCTCGCCATGGCAGCTTGTCGCTTCGTACAAGGGAATGTGTATTTGTTACCGCCGACATAGACCACAATTAATTAGCAGTTAACATAGCAATGCATTTGATTTCGTTGTAATCAGAAGTAACGCAACTATTACCTAAAACGAAATATTCCATCGAAATAAAATGGTTTTGGTTTTTTAGTGTCAAAAACGTCGCTAGTTTTTTTAAAATACAAATGTATGTTGTTTTGTGTTTTTATAACGTTTCTCGCGTAACCCATGACATTTTGTTTCGGTACAAATTATTTAATTTTAGTGCGTCAATTGTATTTTGATGGGTGTGCATGCTTCTGTAGCATCGAAATTTTGACTATTGACATGCTGGCATGTGAACATACCTACTACCCGTGCTAAAAATTTTCCACAATAGGAAAATGTAGTCATTATAGAGGTCCACAAAATAAACATTATTTCATGAAAATATAAAATGAATTTCTCACTTGAATAGCCCTTAATCAGTGAAAAACCGTTGGTAATCAATGAATATTCCCACGGTTCCAATTTATACTGACGTGGATGAAAATCCACCCGCAAAATCATGGATAAAGGCATAAGTTATCCTCCGTAATAAGTAAGTTGTAAGTTTACACCACGATTATTTAAGCATCCCGAGTGAAATAAGACCAGAAACCTCTGACAAACAATAAAAATACGGCGCGGCAACCAATACGGATTCGACCAGCCATACAATCCACTCCCAGTAAATTAAAACATTCCTATTCGGCAAAGGTGATATTCGTACGTATTGTAGTAACACCGCACTACGTGCATGTCTCAACTGGGCGCGCAGTGCATTGGTATTATTATTATTATTATTATTTTTTTTACTTTCAAGCGGTGACCAAATTATTTCGTTTGTGGCAAATAGATGTTTTTTTCCCTTTGTAATTTTCGAATATTTAAGGTGTTTTACCAGTTTTTTTCCTTCTGTTTGTCATATTGCCGGTTACCAAAATCATGTTTCTGATAATCGTATTCAAATTGTTAAACTAATAACGACATAGTTTGAAGTGCGTGTTATTTTCATAGGATCACAAATCAAAAATTTAAGTAAGACGTTTTGTCAAAAAGAAAGGAATGATCACAAAATGCTGCTAAAGATTTCAAGTACAAGACATTGGCCTTAAATATTGCATATACTCTGCGCCGTATTCGTACACGCAGACAACGTCCTGGAGTTATACAGAATTTTTATTTATTTGTTCTAAAACTGACTTCGAGAAATCTGCAGGTTTCAAAGAACTTATTTAGCTTTGTTGTATCCACCACGCCCTCTTAAGGGCGCGGCTACCGCAATTTTCATCATCATTATTTTATTTTTTATCTGTACTACGTATTTTTTTTTCTTATTTTAAACACAAAATGTGACTAAATTTGACTCTTATGAAATTTTTTTATCTCTCATAGTTTTTGCGTAATGGCTTGTTAAAGTCATATTTTGCATGTTTCCGTTTTAACGACCACACTAAAACCAACAGATATACGAAACTGAAAAAAAATCACAGTGGATAAAGACATTGCAGGCTACAATGACATGCTCATAAAATTCAAGAACAAAAAATATTTTAATTTTAAAAAAAATGCTGAAGCTGAAAATTAAAATTTAAAAAAAATATATATTTTTTTTAAAAATACAAATAATTTTTATTCTTTGATTTTATGAGCATGTCATTGTAGCCTGCAATGTCTTTATCCACTGTGATTTTTTTCAGTTTGGTATATCTGTTGGTTTTAGTGTGGTCGTTAAAACGGAAACACGCAAAGTATGACTTTAACAAGCCATTACGCGAAAACTATGAGAGATAAAAAAATTTCATAAGAGCCAAATTTAGTCACATTTTGTGTCTAAAATAAGAAGAAAAAAATATGTAGTACAAATAAAAAATAAAATAATGATGATGAAAATTGCGGTATACCGCGCCCTTAAGGGGCCTCCTCCCTACCTGCCCTTCAAACGCGTTGCAGCGAGCTACGGCTATTCTATTTTTTACGAAACTATTTAACACGCATTATATTTGTATATCTACGAAAATAACACACACTTCAAACTACGTCGCTATAGTTTTAAGAAGTCGGCACTTTACTTAGAAACATCCTTTTCGGGCCCCTCAAAATGGTTAAAAATGGATTTTACAGACTGCCGTATACGGAAAAAAAATTGGATTCGAAAAACACAACTATAGAAACAAGCGTTAGACTTTGAACTGTGCTGTCAAGAAGTAAAATAATGTGGTCACCGCTTAAAGCCCCATAAAAAAAAGGGATAATAGTAGAGCGCTGCATGTCAGCTGAGTAGCTTGCGCGGAGAGGCGATAATACATTACATACGTCGGTCAACTGCAACCTTACCGCTCCTGCCTCACATCTAGGGAGGCCTCTTAACGCTGTTATAGTGCTCTATGAAAGCCACAGTAGCAATATCACTTTTGATAGTTTTATGTGAAACACATCTTACCAACACTCCAGACGTATGTCAGAGCGCGATGGGTCGGTGCATGAGTCGCTCTTAGACATTTTATTCAGTCACCCACGGGCATTGACAAAGAAGGGTCACGCTACTATTAGCCCTTATAGCGGGACCTAACACCTCGCCATGGCAACTCGTGTCGTAGAAGCAAATGTGCTTGACATACACCACAACGAGTCGACAGTTTGCATAGCTATAACGTTGGTACAGTTGTTACCAAGAGGAATGCCGATAATTGCTGAAACGTAGATATTTTGTCGACATTAAATAGTTTTCATAACTTACTGTACCAAAACTGTCGTTAATTTCCAACATAAAGTCCTTAATTGTCAGTAATTTTTTATAAACATAAATATATGCTGCTTTATCATCTTATAACTATTACCGTGTGGCCCGCGGCGTCTATTGCATTGTAAATTATTTAATTTCAATATAAATGTTGGTTTATGTTGGTTCCAAGCTCCCGTAACCTGCAAATTTTTACTTTTGGCATGCCGTTATGTGTATACTATGCCTCACAAATAGTTTCCATAGTAAAAAAAATGTAGTCACTAGTAACGTCTACAAAACTGTTTCGTTAAAATATTAAATTCTGAATGTCACAGGTGAACAGCCTTAAACGACGTGGACAGGCAGGCAGGCAGGACAGGTGTGGTCACCTGCTATACATCGTGCATGGACGACCAAGCTACGGAACAGACGTCGTGTCGTGTATGACGATGTGCGTGCAAGGTCGCGGGACGCGCCCTCTCAACGTCCTCGAACCTCTGGCACGCGCCAGTAACATCGTCTACTGGGAGTGTCCACTCGGGCATATACCGCTGTGTGACACCCACCCATCCTCCTCCTAGACACCCCTCACGCCATTATACTTGCTTCATAGATATTCCTCTCGCCTAGCCACCACACAATACCCCCGCCCCAATCCTTCTCCTCTTGACAGCCTACGTGTCCGTACGAACTGGGCCGCACTGCACTATATTAGAAACTGCTTCTCTTAGGTTACAACTACAGGCTAGACAGATCAACGTTAAAAGTTTGTCCCAGGGAAAATTTCTGCCGCTTGAGCGCTGGTATTGATAATGGGTAGAGGCCGGAAAATTTCGCGGTTTCACCGACATGTACGTTAGTCTCAAAGAATGTCTATGTAATCAAGAAAACAGTTGCTCATTGGCTGCTCGCTACTGGACTTGCATTTAAATGCTTATTTACTGTTGATTCTGTGTCCTCCACTAAGTGTCAGATAAAGCAAGCGCCAATTACGAAAGTGACAAGTATTTACAGTTGTTTTAGTCCTAGCTTGTGCTGAAAACAAAACGCAAATTTTTCAGGTCCCTAGTAATGGGTGCAAACTGACTAATCACAGAGCTTTCCTGAATTTTAAGTTACATAAAGTTGATAATTTAAATCTCGAAATTTGTTTATTTCCACTTGAAAATTAAGTTAAATGACGTGTCATTTCCAAATCTATTTTAAATTAATTTTACTACAGTTTCGTATTTTTCTGGTCCACATGCGATTGCAGTGCAACAAGCGACAGAAATTTTCCCTGTGCTAAACTCTCCAATAAGAAAACACATTTTCTTTCTGACCTGTAGTAGAATTAACCTTACTTAGGTGTGGAATCAGTCGCCGTATTTGTTGGTTTTTTTTTATTTTTTATTTGTTTTTAGTTCTGAGAAGTAAAGTGTGAAATTTTACAGAACAAACATAGCGTTTGAAGACTTAACGTATATTTAAGCCCCCATTAGTCAAGCAATTAATTTTATATTTTTAATTTGCTGGATTGACTGCTGCCTAATATACGTCAAAAGTTCAACTGAGCTGCCTGAACAGTAGTGCAAGGTTAATAGAAATCACGATATTATCACAAATTTCACACTTTTCCGTTCAGAATTAAAAAAAGTAAACAAAATCAAAACACTGCTATATGGCGACCGAAGCGTCACCTTAATAGTGTGTAGTACACAAACACTTAAATCATTTGAAATTTTCACGTTTTTTTTAAGCCCACGTGGAAAAACTACAAAACAATAATTCTAAATATGGGTACTAAGCCAACTTGAAGAACAAACATTTACTCAGAATGATGTTAAGATGTAATTAAAAGTAAGAGATTACGAAGTCAGTGAATATTCTTTAGAAATAAGTTACTCGTTGAGGCTGGAGTAATCAATCAATCAATCAATAAATAAAGATATATATATATATATATATGAGAGAGAGAGAGAGACAGAGCAACCTATATGCGGTGAGAGGAGAATAATGATAGGTAGGGCCCGGTAATTTTCGCGAAAAGATTTTTGCCCCACTTTGTTTCAGTGTCTTACTCAACTTGATGATTATTGACAGAGTGTTTTCGTGCAGAGTCGCTATTCATTTGACTGTGCCAATCAGTACATGGATAACTGTGACACAACATGTCTGTGATTTGCGGGTTTAACCTCCGGACGTTGTATGTTACGGCATCCAATTACCGACCACAAAGCAGAGATGCAGGTGCGCACGTAAGGCACTGAAACAAAGTGCTGCAAAAATCATTTCGCGAAAATTACCGGGCCCTAATGATAGGATTGTGTAGTGGCAATTGGTCCTAAAAGAATACTCAAGTTTCACAATTAAATAGCCTTTTATTTTTAGCACAGTTAAGAGTAACCAAATAAACTATCATCTCCCTGCCATTCCTACAAACGAATTCCCCCCCCCCCCCAATCTCACGCCCTTAAGGGATGCGGATTGCGTCTCGGTGGTTATTTGATGTACATATTGTATAGCAGATATGTGCCAAATATCATGCTGGTATCACAAGTTGCACTATACTCCGACATGTTTGTGCTATTCAAACGCACTAGAAAGCTGTTTCTCTTTATTTGCGGAACAGAAATAAGTAGAGCTCGGAAAAAGTCGCGGGTTGACTGACGAGTAGGCTAGCCTCCAAGAGTGTATGTTTTCTCAAGCAGACAGCAGCTGCTCATTAGCTGCTCGCTTCCAGGTAAAATGGCCATGTGATTAGTTACATTTTTGTTATTGGCTCAGCGACTTGCAGAAGGTGTCAAATAAGTCAAGGGCCAATCGCGAAAGTGACACGAACGTGCAGTTGCTAGAATTCTAGTTTGTGTCAGAAATAAAACGCGAATTTTTCAGGGCCCTAGAAATAAGTGAAAACTCAACACAGCACTACTACAATATTCCATATTTGACCAAGACATTTATATATATGAATAGCCCGGTTCAAAAGGGAAACTTAAGAAATACATTTTTTGAAGTTATGTGCACCATTATAAAGACGGAAGTAATACACTGTAACTACACAAGAACAGAAGACCGAAATATCACGTAAAGTTTAATTTTTTAAAAAATAATACCGCACTTACTTATGTTCAGCGATAAAGCACTAAAAATGTATACTTTAATTATATTATGATAAATTAACCAGACGTTGGCAGTTTTTTTTTAAATAGGTTAAAAGTTTGTCAAGGTGCTTACACCCCTTAAGTCAGCAAACAAATACAATTACCTCATGTTCTCAGCAAAACAAAAACTGGACTGAAATAGACTATTCCAAATCCTGTTGGTATTATGATTAAATAATAACTATATTCTGCGGGTTAAGATTAAAATTTTATACATTTTGCAAACAATATTCATTTAAAGTAAAACTGTCGCAAAATACTTAACAACGTCGGCATTTCATTCAAAAATTTTTAATATCATTAAAATATCCATGACAACCACATTCGTTCAACAAAAACTGTAAATATATGTTTACTGTAAAAGCACTAGAAAATAAAATGCCGCAATTTTGTTTTAATTTAATTACCAGATTATAAGTAATTATTAACAATCGTTATTAATAACATTTTTAATAAAAAAAACTAAGTTTCTTTAACTATACACAAATTTCATGCAAAGTAATTCTAGTACATTGCTGGCTACTGAAACATTTTCACTGAAAAGTAAAATATACCAAGAAACTACACCTAGCAGAAGAATATTTTTTCTATATTAATTCGGTCAATTATTGTAGATAGCGCAGTTCAGGTCCTAACAGACTATCAAAGTTGAACCAAACTTAGGCACCAACTAATGTCAATAGGGCAGTGGTTTACGTGGTGTATAGGGCACTCGCTTCTCACCTATGTGATCTGGGTTGGACTTCCGGCAGTATCAACTCAGATCTCGCATGGGATAATATTGCTGACGTTACTTCATGCTAACCTTATCGCCCTCACCAGTGCTCTGACCAGACTTTTTTTTATTACTTGTTAGTTTACAACCTATTTTAATTGCATATATTGTTAATATTATCAGTTTGTAAATTAAAGCACTAAGGTAACAGAATGTACTTACTGCTTACACTTGAGAAAATTTCTAATCCAATGTCTACTCTGAAAGATACTACGACAAAGTAACTGCTACAAACCGAGGGATATTGATAGCGGGGAAAGCATTTTGGAATCTACCCGGTAAAGTCACGAATGTGTATAAAGAGTTCTATAGGCACTATGAAAGCTGTAGTACATATTAGATCAGACCACTCAGTACAACTTCGATTGCTAATGTTAACTGCAACGAATATAATTCATGGTATAATTTTGTAAATACAAAACAAAATGTATAACTGCCAGTATGCTAGCAGTTCCCTACAATATACTATCTATTTTAGTATTTTCATTGGCAGGTTAGTTAGATCTACGTAACAGGTATAATTTCAGAAATATAAAAAATATGTTTATATATTTTTCAAAAAAACAAAAGCGAATTACAATAAATTCACACCACTATCAAAACTGTAATTAAACCTTTTTTTTATTCATATACTATCTAAATAACGACTTACCTGGCCGCCAGTTGTTCGGCTGCGAAAACTGCGGCAGGTAATCTTCATTCAACTAGTGTTTGTAAAAGTAAGTTCCTAAGAGTACCAAATAATGCTGGGCGATGAAGTCTTGAGTAAAACGATAAACTTGTCTGAGGGCATCTATTCACCTACTGAAAGTAGTTTATTTTTCTCATGGGTGTACAATACTCTAATCTTTTTTAATGGCACAACTTTTAGAGTTGTTACACGATACACAGTTCCGTGTAAGCGTTTGGTACAGTTATGCATTTTTAGTTTACAAAAAAAATTTGCTTGGTTTGGACTTATTTTCATAGTAAAATTTGTGATACTTTATTAGAGTGCAAAATTCTTCAGCAAGAAAATAATGTTGCTTTGAAAAAAAATTTCCAATCAACTATCGTGCGTGGTCTTAGAAGGCACTTCACATGGGAAATGGGAAATTGTTTACTTTATATCAGATTACGAAAGAAGAAAAATCCACATGAAAAACATATGTTACAAATACGTTGCACGATCAATTTTATTTTCAAGGTCGAGAAGAACAAGCGTTTAAGAACGATAAGTCGATTTCGGCGACGGCGTTGTTTTCTTTCTTGATTGCCGAACCGTAAAAAGCGTTACGCTGAGCGAGAAAGAGGCCGACTGGAACATGACCCAGCTGCAGCAAGCAACTACCTCCCACTTTCCTGCACTATCGCCATTCAGTTCTTTCTTCCACCTGATACTTTTAAGAGAGTAAGTTACGTAAATTAACGGCGCTGCTATCTCCGAGCCAAGCCCCAATAAAGGATATAGAGATATATAAATTGTATTGTGTGGCGCTATATCTTCGAAGATATTGCTGCGTTCGGATGAAAGCAATTCCTTGCACTTAAATAAGAAAAATATTGCCACAGAAATAAAATAATAGAAATTAAATTATTTGGTGGGCGTTAAAAAGGCTATAAGTATATTATTATTGCCCACTGAGACGTCTGAAGGTTTGTAGCTTTAAGTAGGTGCTTAAAAGGGTGTAAGTCTCGTTACATACATTAACGTGTACCTTTACCCTTCTAATTACCGTCTATGAAAGTAAGAAGGCAATAAACCGAATTATATTTTCACATGACCTATCGCTACACTACCCAGCAAGTAATTATTAGTGGACATTGCCCAGTGTTTCTGGGCATAAAATGCTTATTTGCTCACAACATTCGTGGTATTGTACAACACCCTTGCTGACACTAAAAGAATGAGGGCCTCAGCGAGATAAAAATAAATGTCAATTGTGGCATCCTCACCAAAGTTCTCGTGTAGTCGACGCAATTGTTTCTTTACGTTTGAGACACGGAAACGGGGCAGATGGTAAGTCGAATATAACACGTCCATCAAACACCTCATCGCCTCTAGGCGCTTTATACTAAACTAGCGTCCAGTGTTCTCGTAGAAACAGTTTTTCAAGGGGACTTCAAACGATGCCCCATTTTTTTGTGTGTGGAAAGTATGTGGTTAAAGTCCAATGCATGTTTCTACGACTTCGTTTCCCAATTACGGTTGATTTTTTCTCAGCTACAGCAACGTGGAAAAGTCATTTCTAGACCTTATAAGGAGCTTGGAAATCATGTTTTTAATAGCGGACGGCATTTTTAAAACCATGGGGACACCGTTTGATGTGTTTTCTTTTCGTAGATAAACTCATTGGAAACATTTTTAACATTTATACAAGGAACAATACTTTCCATACCACGCTACAGCACGTCTCATGCACCAGGCCCACAAACTCTGGCTAAACACTTCAGCCAAAACTCGCCGGAATATAAAAACGCCATTTTAAAAAAACAATTTTTGTCATCTGTATGGAGCACGGTCGTAGAAGAACAGGTCTGGACACTCGCCTATCTAACAACGTATTTTGCTTGACCCCCTTGTTGTTTGGCTGTAGTTCGTCAAGTTACCGAGAATGTCGTACTTTTTGGCGCTGTTTTCCGGGCGGTCGGACTGAAACTCCGCCCACTTTTTTCCATTGTTATATTTATAAAGTAAATAAAGATTGCTGGAGTCTTTTCTTAAAATTGTGAGCGAAGAAAGTATTTCATAAATTGATAAAAAATACGTTTTGATTCATTGTTTATCTTAGCGGAAAGGAAGTGGGCGGAGTTTAGTCCGACCGCCGTAACATCAGCGCCAATAAAACACTATATTCTCGGTAACTTGGTGAACTACAGCCAAACAACAAGGGGTTCAAATATCCAGGCGAGTGTCCAGACCTGTTCTTCTACGACCGTGGTATGGAGTAAATATTTTTTGCCATTGTGTGGCATTCCCTCAGCCATGTCTTGCGCCGGAATCAAGGTCACAAAATGACGACGTCGTACAAAGTCAGCTACGAATGGCATCAACCCAGCAACTTGTTTGATTAAAACTTGAATAGATTATTTTTAGGACTGCTGTTTGAGTGAAATTGACATACTGACTTTCAGATTGCTACAAATTTCCAATAAATGTTTTTAACGTTAAGTTAATTCCGCGCCTTCTTACCTTTTAACAAGGCGTATTTTTAAATAGTCGCCTGGCTGGATGTATTTTGCGCGTTCGAATCTTAGAAGTGCGAAAACTGTTAGGGACGATAACAAGCGCATCATGCCTCACCCTAAGCTCTAGGCGTAATTGGCGTGCCGTTTTCTCGCCCACAACTCGCCTCTATAAGACATTCAGTAGTGACTATCATCTAAGGGCGTAATATTAAGGTTAAAGGTGTATTGTACAGCCTATAACTTGTAAAAGAAAGCGCGCCGAAGATTTTGATACCTAGAAAGTACCGGATAAAAACACCCATTTCCGCCACCCTCGGCCGCTAGTAAATATGCTTTAAAGGGCACGAGTACCGCATTTGTCACCACTATGTTTTTATTTTGTATTTGTACACGATATTTTTTTATTTTATTTTAGACACAAAACTAAACTAAATTTTGCTCTTAAAAATGTTTGCTCGTTTAAGACAACATTTTCAGGTTACCGTTTTAAGGACTACACTAAAACCAACTGATATACTAAACTGAAAAAAAAAATCTCAGTGTATACAGATGTCACAGGCTACAATGTCACGTACATAAAAACAAAGAATAGAATTTTCATGCAAGTAAATAAAATGTTGGAACTGCAAACAACATTTTAAAAAATTTCAATATTTTTTTTTAATACAAAAATTTTTTATTTTGTGGTTTAACGTGGGTGAACTTGTAGCCTGCAGCATCGTAATTAACTATCAAATTTTTTTCAGTATGGTAAGGGCGTTTTTTTTAGTGTAGTCCTTAAAATGGTAAAATACAAATTTTGACTTTAACAAGCCCTTACGCAAAACCTATGCGAGGTAAAAACATTTTATAAAAGAAAAATTTGGTCACATTTTGTGTCTAAAGTAAGAAAAAAATATCTGGTACAAATATAAAAATAAAACATGGGTGATGAAAACTGCTGTAGACAGTACCCCTAATGACTCGAGGTGAACCTGAAATGAAGACACACGCGCGTAACGTGCTATGAATATTATTTCTAGGCAGACATAAGTAATTTGCAGTGAGAAGTGTTCGAATAACCTTGTAACGATAGAAGCTCTGTAAGCCGTTCGGCTCCCTCGGCAGAAGGCAACCTTGACAGGAATTTGTAGATTCAAGAGCCTGTTTTACTGCATACCAAACCAACTCAAACGAAACCAACTGAACGAATTTAGTTTTCGCTACGGCAAAGTTTCTGTAAGCAAATAGGTTTTCGTTTACGTATTTAACATCAAGACCAAGACGCCGAATTCTACGCAGACACTTAATTAATGGAAAGTCGGAGTAAATACACTCATTGTTTAATTTATGAGGACTGGACGTACTTATCTATTAAATGTCCCATGGTCCAAGTAAGCTACATGTCGTTAGAAGGACGGAAAATTAAAGTAAAATCCTCTCGCACACACGAAAAAAAAATCGTTAAAACAGTAACAAACCGTACAAAAATTCAGCACACCGCTCATGCCGGAATTAATAACAGTTGGAGTTGTTTGTATATGTTATCAAAAGAGAAAAAAAATTCTAGGGCACCGAACGACATGGTGGAACGGTAATACGTTGGACACCCAATCAAGAGGAACCGGGTTCGATCCACGGCTCCAAGCGAATGCTGGGATGGTTCCTTAAAGGCAATGTCCGACTCCTCTCCTAACTCCTGTCATTGTACTAAGTTGTATGTCACCGTCCACAACGACTTCTCTGCCGAAGAGACGTAAATGCCACTTATGTTACCTTACACTCTAGGGCGAGTTGCAAACGTCTTTTCTTGGTTATGTTGAATATATTATTTTTAATGTGCCCCGAATCTCGTTAAGTCTCCGTAACTTGTATAGTCTTCGAACTCTCCCTCCCACACAGACCCACAACTAGCCAGCATCTCTATTTGTGTCTACGTTCCTCACATGCACACACGTACGGTGTTCAATGTGTTAACTGGTTATTAGCACGTATAATTTTTTCATGCCTACCCACTTCGCTATGGAACGTATTTCGTCTGGTTGTAGCAACGTCCAATTTGTTTGACCTAACTATCAGTAGTATGTCAGCACGGCAACTTCAAACTTGTATATCTATATCATTACGCGGCAGACGTTAGTCCTTCTATTATGAATATAGCTTATTCAAGAAAAGTATTCTGCGAACTGCATACACTGGTTAAATACATGCTACTGTAGTACTTAAAACAAGTCATAAGTGTATTTCAGTTGTCCTCCATACTGGTCTCAGCCAAACTAGTTCTGTAAATTATTCGGACAGATTATAACAAACCTAAACTCTAAAAAATAGTTTGTAAATTTCCCAGACGTGCGTATAAGAGCTCTAAGAAAGTAGATATGGTAGAATTATTTCCCAGACATCCATGGTAGCACTCCTGAGCCTAATTATAAAACAGTCAAATGCATACTAAAGTTACCAGACTTGTATTGTAACATCTGTAAAAGTTTGCATAAGACGGAAGTATGGTAACTGTCCCATACTGCGTCTGGGATAATAACTTCCTAAACATTTTAGGAAGTTTTTTTTACAGTGTAGTGCGAGATACTGGCCTCTCATTGACCGTGGCGGTTGAAATCCAATTCGCTCCATGGGCAATTTCGATCCTTCATCACACAGTGAAAGGCACACACGGAGACTATTAGCGGAGAAATAATGGGTTGCCGGCGAAATGAACACATAACGCCCGCGTTAAACAGGCCCCTAAGATTTATAAGCTGTAAGAACACCAGCTATTAACATTATCATCTCCTAATTTCTCTAACTTTAAAAACGTTATGATCTACCGGCAGTCGTAATATACACGGATCATAATATTACTGTGCTCTCTGAAGCTTCCTGTGTGCTCTAAATTACAACTATACGTGGCCACCAAGAACCTCACTCCAATTGCCTTCTTCAAACACACATACACCACACTCATTAGCATAGGAGTAGGTTCGATATATTGTGCAACTGACAGTCAAACCAATGAATCTTAAAAGTCGCTGCTCGTCGTAACATCAGCATTGCTAATAGTGATTTATTATTTACTTTTTTTTTTTTTTTTTTTAGTTAACAGATAAATTTTTCGGTCTCACCGTGCCCGAACACAACAAATAATTAAACAATTCACGTTCAAAGTTAAATTAAAAATTGTCACTATTTGTTAAGTTTGTTATTTTGGTCTTTAAAATCGCATGTAACAGGTATCTAGAATTAACTTCAAATGTTTAATTTAATTACAGAAGTTTGAGCTGTCTTTGGGGCATGTATGCTCAATTTATCTTATCTGAACGTCTTAAAATACATAAATATCGCTTGCTTAAGGGCGGTCAGTACCTGCCATCTTAGATTAATGAAAAGTATGTACTTAATTTGGCCTACAAATTTTCTATAGCATCTAATGTTTTATGCTTCTACAAGGTAGATGGGATAGTTTCTTACATTGTATACAGTTGATATTGTCTGATTACTGTTACTACACCTGTGATCATCCGTAGAAGAAAATGACTTCCTCAGGAAGGTTACTAGACAGAAACTAAGAAAGATAGTGAAGGTGTGACAATTTGGTAATGTGTAAGAAAGTAATATCTGTGCCATGTCAGACGAAAAATTTTAACAAATATCATTATATGGAACTTACAGCGAAAATAAAATATTTCGAAGATATCAGGTACTCGTCACACTTAAGAGGAGTCCTCGACTGGCGCACGGACGGAGTTGCAGCGTGTAACGCGTATTCTATTTTACGCCAAACCGCTTAACTTATTAATTTAATTTTTATCTACAAAAATAACACACACACCTGAAACTATGCTTATATGTTTTCGAAAATTCAACACGCTTGTTAGAAACATACTTTACGGGCCTCTCAAATGGCTAAAAACGGAGTTTTTGACTGCTTTGACTCTTAAAATATTATCTAATTTCGTAAAGCGCAAAGTGAGAGGCATGCGTTGGTCTTTACTTGGTACTGTTAAAAAATTTAAATGTTTTGGTCACCGCTTAAAGTCACGTAGGAAAAAGACTACAAGGTAAAAACCTTGCACGCCAGTTTGGCACGGTGCGAATAGAGGCGATGTGCTTCTCGAACATCTGAGCGATAAGAGCCAAAGTTCCAAGCTCGACGAAAAGCGTATCGCCTCTATTCACAGCGCGTCAAACTGGCGTGCAAAGTTTTCCTTGTGGTCTTTTTCCTAGGAGACTTAAGCGGCAACTCTAAAATTTTATTTGTGGCAAGTATGAAGAAAAGGCCATCGCAAGCCTCTCGCTTTGCACTTACGAAATTAGGTGGTATTTTCGGAATAACGGAAGCATAAGATAACTGTTTTTATCCATTTTGAGATGCCCGTAAATATTGTTTTTATCAAACGTGCTAATTTAAAAAAAATATTATAAAAGCGTAGTTTCAAGTGTGTTCTTTTCGTAGATACACGCATATTAATTAGTTAAGCAGTTTCACGTAAAAAAAATAATACGCGTGGCACGCTACAATACTGTCTTAGCGACAGGTGAAAAGACCGCGTCAGGCTGGGTATGGTACATCTAAATCGATTGCAATATAAGAGGAGCGGCAATCCGCCCAGCAATATTGCACGGCGGGTTGCCGGTTATGGAACCTGCAAGGGGCGCGCCGCAGAAATTATGCTGCAAGTCGCGTGCTGGGGTCGGACCGCAGCCAGCGTGTAACGGGTGATGGGACGCGCTCGGACCACATACCCCGCGAGGCAGTGGGGCGTCCAGCCAACAAGGATGTCGCCTCGCGAGCAGCGTATTGTATTACTCGACACCGTAACGTGACTCCGACCTGCGTCCCCGACAAGCAAAACAACCATCAGCCATCACCACGTCCGTTCACGTCCAGCCTTGCCAACTATTGGGGTTTCCCCCTAAATGAGGTGTTTTTGTATTTTGGTAATTTGGCATGGGAGTTCAAATGGTGAGGAAGTATGTTCTATAAGTTTGTAATTGTATACGTTTGTGACAGTTTATTAAATCTACAACGAAAAAAATGTTTAAAATAAAAAATCTAAATAAATTTTTAAAACTGCTTAGAGCAATAATAAAAGTTTAAAATTATTAGACTTTGCAATACAAATATCAAAACTGCGCTTTACTAGCATGTTGATCTGTATCTTACAACGAATAGACATCAATTTACGATTATGAAGTTCCGCGGGAACAGGTTTGTATGAAGTAATATTTTTTATGTATGCTTAAATTCAAAGTAAAATTAGCCAAACATTAATACTGGTTAAAGGCGAACGAACTGAATAATTCTATAGAAGTTTTTTTCATGCAGCTGCAATGAAATCGTGACAAAACCGTGGTGATTTTCGTTTTTTTTTATTTGCGTTGCACAATATTTAATAATACCATCTTAATGATTATATGTAAACAGTATACAAGAATATTTTCCCGATATTGGCATGATATTATAAAATTTTCTTTCCATAAAACCATAAAAAACTAAAAACAAAGTAAAGAAAAACTTTCGGCACTTTAACAACCTTGATAGCCTAGTACGAGACTACCAATCTAAGCTCCTGCGCAAACTACGGCCAACGTGGAGGGATATTTTTAGATTTGGAACTAGGGGGCGATTTAGAGGTTCTCTCGCCAGTTTCGGTACGTATTGTTTCACTAGATAGTTTGATATAAGTAAACTAAATAAACGCATACTTCATAATTCTATCAACTGCTAAGAAAAACGTTAATTGCAGGAAATGCAGAGATGTGAATAAAAATATTAAGTGACTTCAGAAGCAGCCTTGCAGAAAAATAGCATGATTTCTTTCGCCGAACAGTGTCCAGATACTATGGTCTGTGACGCCAAGGTCTAAGTCATTAAGAAATTTACTTACGTGTAGCGCGTTTCTAAAAAAGAAAAAAAAACGCAAATTAAAATGGACCTACATTATGCATGCAATTAGGCGCTGCGTGCGATCTTTGGAAGACTTCTGCAATGGGATTGTAGTATAAACTGAACCGTTTCGATCATCGGCGTCGTAAGCATTTGATTTTTTGGAGGGAAGTCATTGGTAGAGAAAGTGTACATATAACCTACGTAATAAAGGGGTGTGTAGGAGTTCTCCACCGGGAAATGTTATATTTTAAGGTGCAAAATGCTGCTATGTAAAGAGTGTCTGCATCAAAATTTTTAATATACAACTGAAGGAAATCTTAACTTAAAATATCTTAAAAACTACGAAAATTTTTGGGGGGACGTGTCCCCCCCCCCCTCCGTTTACGACGCCACTGTTTCGATGCAAGTACGCTACTGCGAGCACACATTGATGAGTAACAGGAAAACTCACAATAAAACCAAAACAAATGCCAGTACAAGATGACATGTAAATGCGCATTCAACTTCGGAAAGGATCATAGTTAGCATATCCAAGAAAACACAGAAAAAAAAATCTGGTATGTGAAAATTTGACACAAAAACATAAACGAACACAGACTCTAATGTACGTAAATAAAGACGACACGAAAAACAACAGGAGAAAATGAGCGGAATTCCTTCGGCAACATTTCCAACGTATATTCCCATTTTTGGGAACATGTACAGACTGACGAACACCAGCAGACTGCGTGAATGGTCTTCTGACCAGGATCAAATTTAAAAAAACCAATGTCTAAAACGAAAATATTGCTTTGCAGCCGCGGTTGGTACGGATGTTAGCACACTTCTTTCTCGCCAAAGCGATCCGGACTGAATCCCCCGACGACGTTGGTCCCCAGATTTCCGCATGTGGCCGCTGGTGGGCGGGTTTTCACGAGGATCTCCCGTTTCCGCCCTTCCATTCCGGCGCTGCTCCATACTCGGTACATATCACCCCTCACCAGTGCTGAAGACCTCGATGATAAGCGCTGACCAAAATCTCTCACTCGTACATTTGTTTAGTTTCACGTACATTTTTTAGGGTCATCTGGTGGTTGATCAAACTACCACACGGGGGAGAAATGGGTCATTGTGTTGGCAACACTGCAGTATCGCCAGGTGTATTCGAGATGGGCCTTTATTCCAACGCGTGTGCGGGTGTGCCTGTCTCGACTAACGGCGACACCAGTGAATGACGAGGCACCGAACCACTGGCGCAAGCACGTCAAACAATTCGTGCTGCGCGTATAAACAGCCCCATCATCGTCAAGGGCTTACAACCACT
Organism: Medauroidea extradentata; assembly: GCA_003012365.1. NCBI lineage: Eukaryota > Metazoa > Arthropoda > Insecta > Phasmatodea > Phasmatidae > Medauroidea > Medauroidea extradentata. The sequence continues at coordinate 10,780 of PNEQ01087276.1, read as the reverse complement.
ACGCCATTAAAATATTACAATAAGGACTTTACTATTGACTTAGACTTTCATTAAACACATTGGATAAGGTATGTTAAAGCCCAATCACAAAATAATTAAGATAATACAACATTTAAGGTTAGTCCAGATTTAAAAAAATCTATATTCGTCTCGTGTACTGCAAACATAAAGCCGTACGACATGGGCATGAATTATGACATGCATGAGCAAAAACACCTTGAGGGAATTTACGCTTACTTTAAAAATTGTCTGCTAGGAATGCACTTCACTACGAACCGCCAATCAGTAGAATTATATAGTTCCCGATAAAGACTCCCAGCTAACATGATAATCGTTCACCGCTGTGCTGATGCGATATGTCGAGGTGATCAGTCAATTTATGTTTGAACCAGCGTCACTCTAATCATAGGTCAAATATGTAATATTGCTCCTAGTGAAATCAGAGTTAAGTGCGTTCATGTGGCTAAAGTGCGTAGTTTTATATTTGTACGACGTAGTGTTAGTTTTATAGACGTTATTTGTGACTACAATTTCCACTTGTGAAAACATTTTTAGCTCTCATAGTCTTCTCATAGCGGCATGTCAAAGTCAGAGTTTGTTAAGTTACGGTAACATGCTAATAACAAAAACCAACTGACATACTCGAATGAATTAATTTACACTGGCATTAGCATGGGCGATATGCTAGAATTCACTTCGTATTTTTTTTTTTAAATGGCCATATATGAAGAAAATTATCGTCATTTTTAGATTTTGTTAAAACAATTAAAGGACTTGCATTGTGTGATTTTAAATCTTTTAGTGCATGACTCATACTATCTAATTTCAGTGAAAATTAATTCATTCGCGTAAGTCAATAGGTTTTTGTTATTAGCATGTTCCCGTAACTTGCATATTTTGACTTTGACCTGCCGCTATGGGAAGGCTATGAGAGCTAAAAAAATCACAAGTGGAAAATGTAGTCAAAAGTAACGTCTGTAAAACTAACACTACGACGTACAAATAGAAAATTATGCGTTTTTGCCACGTGAACAGCCTTGAGGTGGCTCCGGAGTGACAGTATTTAGCGCGTTAGAGGCCTGGAACAACGTTGATACAGAAATTCTAGATCACATTTCCCTGACTTTTCCTGGTTTTCCAGACAAAAATTACGAATTTCCAGTTTTTTTGTGGAATTAAAAATCCCGATAATTTATTTTAAAATGTTCAAATAAACTAAATTTGCACGACTGTTTTTAAAACGGTTTAATAAATGTACTACTGACAGTTACTTGTGTCCAACACACGCTTACCACAATCCAAAGAACTGTAATACAGTAAGTTATAATTAACTGGAACTATTTTTAAAATGAATTGCTGACATCTTCATACAGTGAATGGTTGTGCAATTGTCCAAAAGTCAACCGCTAAGCTTGCAGCCATGAAGATGCGACTCCAGTCCAGAAGTCAAGCTAGTCAGCTGTACAATGACCGCTGAACTTCTATTGCTGAGCCTAAAGTTTGTTCTACAATTTGATTTTACAGTCACCAGAAGCAATTTCCCTGACTTTTCCAGGTTTTCCCTGACCACTTTGAAAACGCCTGAATTTTCCAGGTTTTCCCTATTTTTCCAGACCTGTAGCAACCCTGTGGAAGCATATCACTGAAAAAAGAGTATAGTTGTAGGTACTATACTTGTGTTAAAATAGGGACAACAAAACAGTTTGGTTGCCGGTACTACTCTGGACAGTTCCTTCAACAGTCTGATTTGTAGAAGAAACTAAGAGCCTTGTTGCTTTTACACATCAGATGGTAACTTTTACACATCAGATGGTAACTTCTACAAAACAGATTGTTGAAGGAACTGTCCGGAGGAGTGCCAACAACCAAACTGTTTTGTTGTCCCTATTTTAACAGAAGTGTGGTACCTAAAACTATACTTTTTTTTTTTTTTCAGTATAGAAGCGGTAAGGACGACAGAGTGTGCGTATTACGCCTCAGCCTAGCCTCTAGGCACAAGTCGCTGAACTGGTTTGCAGTCTTCTCACCGACAACTAGCCTTGACGACACATTCAGTGGCTACCCCATCATTTTACGACATAATACTGTAGATAACCATTTATTGTACGCGCGCGTATTTTTCAAAAGATTCTGCGCCAGTATTTACATACCTAATATCGTCAGCTTAGTGCAAGAACTGGGTAACTTAAATTTTACAAGATAAAGTTATCTGCTGATGTCTGCACTACCCTTATGATTGTTCCTTTTGATACGTATACGTTTATAAATGTGTTAATCAGGAATATTGATGCAACACAAATTTGCATTTCAAAAAATAACTATTTGTATGACAAAAGGAATTTTCAGTGTTACAGTTGGATATCTCCAGCTACCTAGTTACCTAGTTGTAGAGCATTAAGTCGACGATAAGGACCGCGAAAACACTAATTATCACATGCGGCAGTGTGAAAATAAGCACTGTTTAGATCAATGGAGGTCCCGAAGATGTTATGAGCGCGTGTTTCGTTCTTTGGATGATGTTCCTAAATCCATATCACCCACGTTGAGAAGAATTCGAATATGTCGGCCGAAACTCTACACGCCAGTTTACAGCGATGGTGAGGGGTGTTACGAGGCGAAGGATCGGGGAAGGACGCAATATTCTCGTTAAAACCCGCTGACCAACGGCGCAATTCCCGTAACATCCTGGTGGACCCCACCGGGAATCGAACCCGGATCACATCGGTAGCAGCCGAGCGCCAAAGTCGCTGCTACAACCACGGTCCCAAAATAGCAGGCGGGTTTCTGGCACCAGGACGACGAGGGACGTCAGACAAGGTTCACTCACCGGCATCTCACCGACACGTCGAGGTCAGGGGAGCTGGGTGGCCAGCCCTCCGTGAAGGGTCGAGTGTCAACACAGCGTCGACTCACACGCATGACGGGCACCCCGCGCGTCTTCCTCCGCCCTAGAGACTCGTGAGGTTTCCCGGCCGCTGATAAGAAACAAGACACCGCCGTCACGTAAGGTGGAGAGGAGGAAGCTCGCTAAGTGACGTGTGCCTGCTTGTATCGCCGCACAACCCAGCTCCCCTAGCTCTCGTCACGAGTTATACATCACCAATATAGTGACAACCCTCTCGACTGTATACCTGGGAGCCCTGGTACCAGCAAGGATTACGACATACATGTTAAGGGCTTGTGCCAGAGTTTTTTTCAGACAGGTGACAGTAACTCAAATATTTTTTAACCAAAAGTTTTAAAAAAATTTTGAGTCAGTGTGCACACACACGATGCACAATACTGCGGAAGCGTTTTTAAAAACAATGTACTATTCGTCAGCAAAAAATATATATAAATATATAAATATATATATATATAGCTTCATTTTTTGTTATTTTCACGCCAAAAAACGTGGTGATGAAAACTAAAAAACCGTTCAGTACACTTCTACAAAAAATTCAGCTACAAATTATAGCATATAAGAGTCAAAACCGTGGAGCCAAATTTTGATACTAGTATTAGGTAGCAATAAAATTAATATTTCCGAAATCACTGCAAAACTTGGTAGCAGGGCCTTAAGGCTGTTGAAGTGGTCCTTACAAATGTGACATTAGCAATATTATGTATAATAGTTTCATGTCACAAATACATGTCTCACTAATATTCCAGGGGTACAGCAGAGCGAGTCGTGCTGGTATGTAATGAGCCACATATTTTCAATTAAGTCGCTCTCGGGCGTTGAAAGTACAGGGTCATGCTACTATAAACTCTTATCGCGCCAACTCGACACCTCACCGTGGCAACTCATCGCGTCGTAGAAGATCTGCACTAGTAAAAAGGTGATTAGGTGTAAAGTGAGCACTTTTGAAACCCTCGTCACTTTTTACTTTCAGGTTATTTATAATTTCCAGTTACTTTTCAACATAACACTTCAGGCCATTGGTTCCTATTTACGCTGTTTCTGTGATCTTAATTTTTTTAAATCCAGAAAGTGAGCATATATTGCAAAATGGTTACATAGAAATGTTGGAAATTGTTTGTACTGCGTACCATAATGGTTTTCAAATATACGTTTATATCGGCTTAATAAATAGCCAAAATTATAAAAACCTAAGTCTTGAAAAAATTTGACTAGGACATTGTGCAAACTATTTCCAACATTTCTACGTAACAGTTCTGAGATATAGGCTTCCTTTAAGAATTAAAAAAATTAAACTGACTAAAATAGCAGAAATAGGGACCGGTGGCCTTCAAGAGAGCTCACTGCACCTTGAGCCACCTATAAGGCTGACATACATCACAACGAGTCGACATTAGCATAGCTATAAACTTGTTATATTGTTGTGATCAAGAGGAACGACACTATCTGCTGAAGACTAAATATTTAGATGCCATAAAATGGTTTTCGATTTTTTAAAATCAAATTTCAAACTAGTTTTAAATACAAAACCACTTCATTTCAATGTTTTATACAAATACGGAAATATGCTGATTTATGTTTTTGTAGTTTTTATCACGTAGCCAACGATGCCTAATTTAAGTGAAAATTCTTAATTTCAGTACAATTATTTAACTTCTCTACGTCCGTTAGTTTGTGTGTATACCATGTGTGCTAGAAAATGTTCCATTCTAGAAAAACGTAGTCATAATTAGCGTCTACAAAACTAACATTATTTTGTATCAAATTAAATTATCAATTTCGCAGTTGAACGTTAAATTATATTCGGTGGCACTTAGTCAGCTATCAAATTGTTTTCAGACCAAAACAATTTTCTGCTTTGAGAAGAGAAAAATATCGCTATACGAATAATAACTTAAAGAGAAAAAATTTATAGGTAGACCTTTTCGAGTTTTTTTCTGGCATAAGAATGTCTACTTATTTACTAACAATTTTTCGGGTTATGCATTATCTACTGTGGCAAATTCCATTTAAATCCAAGACATCACAAGATGCGCAACCGTAACACGTTACACTGAAAGAGAAATTTTGTAGGAAGTCTTCCCTACAAAATTATTTTGTAGTTAACCACAAAATAATTTTGTGGTGGCCACAGTATTTTAGTGGTGTCAGCAAAATGTGTTTGTGGTAACCACAAAATAAATTTTGCAGGGTAAACACCCACAAAATATTTTGTAGCTACCACAAATTATTTTTTTCCGTGTATAGACTCGCAGTCGGGAGATTGATTTCCGGCTACGACCATCCTGATTTCGGATTTCCATGGTTTCCCGTAGTCGATCCAGTAGAAGCCTCGGATGTAACCTTACAGGCGCCGCCTACCCGCACGTTAGAGACCAAGAAGTGACGAAGCTATAACGGCGACTTTAAAGCGAGCGTCAACTGCCGCATCGCCATAAAGAACCAAGTGATGAACTTGCGTACAAGATTCCCGCCTATTCATTTATACTATTTAAGCGGTGGCCATATAGGTATTTTTAAATGGAAAGTCTGTATCAACGCTCAGTGCATTTTTCAATCAAAGTTTCACATACATCCGGTTAGTACGTTTTGAGGTAATGCAATCTGAAAAGGCCGCTTTATCTATGCCGGAGGGCTTAGAAACAGTGTCTTTAATTAGCTAGGTATCTTTAACAATTACAATCCGTCCTGGTCCAAAGTGTGCTATTTTGTCGTACATTGGCACAATGCGCATATGTGGCACATTTTCATTAAAAATCGTATTTACGGAACACATTACGACGCATTTGAAGCGCATGGTAGGAGGCGGCCTTAAGGCTAGGTTTCTGTCGCCATATTGCATTTTATTATTTTTCGCGTATTTCAAATAATAAGAATAATGCTAAATATGCGATTATACCGCAAATTCTGTTTACCTTCCGTTACAGTACAGACATTGCGATTTAGCTGTTAACATATAATTATGCCGCAATCTGTGTGGCTAATTTTTTTATATTTATGTTTTGCCCGACAAATCGCGACCTAACTATACATTACTAGCTCAGTTGCCATGTTTGTACTTTAGAGCAAGGTGAATAGAATTTGCGGTATAGTCGCCGATTTCACATTTATCTTTTCAGAATTCCAAAATAGCAAAAAAAATAACAAAATTCAATATGGCGACTGAAACCGAGCCTTAACAAATTCCATGGCCGGTTCTCGTTCCAGTTCCTGCCATTGTGTCAAGTTTTGTCCCGCTAACAAGGATACGTAAAATCATCTAACTATGTCGTCATAGAATATCTCCTGTAAGATCTACAGAAAGTGTGTCTAATTCACAATGTTCATCATCACCATCAACGACAAGAACATTCAACATCTACAATAAATTTCCACAGAACATCGGCCCGAGGCTCGAAGGGTACGAGTAGTGCATCTTCCATGATAACTCCGATGATCGGTGAGGAAAGTCTCGGGTACAGATTCGAGAAGTAAATGAGTCAAGAGTGCAAATGGAGGCGGGTTTTACAAAGAACACAGGCAGAAAGTCTAGTAACTAAAACGTCATGCAATGAAGAGGCAAGACGAAGACAGAAGCACGTCATGCAATGAAGAGGCAAGACGAAGACAGAAGCACGTCATGCAATGAAGAGGCAAGACGAAGACAGATGCACATCATGCCGTGCAATGCATTACTTTAGCAAGAAAGGGCTCAGTGTGGACGTATGGAGGAGGTACTGGCTGGCCTTCGGAGAGTAAAACCATTCCGTGACTTTGCCTTTTTGTTAGAACATTGAACACACACATAACACACACACAAATATATTAGTGGTGTGCACGATGGGATTTCCCATTGGCAACGTCTCAGGCCATCCGACTTCTCTCAAATGTTACGAATTTAAGGGTGACCTAATTTTTTCTTGTCTCCCCTTTTTTATATTTTGGTCACGGCAAGAATTTAGTTCCGTGTAGGCAAATAAAGACTGAGAAAACTTTAGAACTGTCAATGAAACCATGTAAAAAAAAGGTAGACTGCATACAACAAAGAATCTCATATACGACTTCACGATGTACCACACTTTGAGTCCAGGCGCGAGAGCCAATCCGTAAATAAGTGCAATTAGCACCAGAAAATAACTATTCATGTATACAAAACAAACCTCTGTCACAATTATTAAAATGCTTGACCAAAACAAATTAATAAACATGAAAATTAACATATAACACAGCTACGAAATTTTACAAAAATTTGCAAATTTTCCAACAGAAACTATGAAATCTTACAACTAAAACTATGAAACTTTACTACTGAAAGTATGAAATTTTACAAATAAAACTATTGAATAATACAAGTAGAGTTTTGTGATCCATTTAGAAATATGTATAAACCCGCCCTAATATTTGCGTTCATTTCACACATTAAAGATGTGGGAATCGAGAAACAGAAACATTATTATTTTATCACAGTCTGAAATTGTACTTATAAAATAAAATAGTTTTAACACAGAGAAATATAATTTCTTATTGATTTTTAGAAGACTACTAAAATTTAAATTTATATTTTTAAACTTTACATTATCAGGCTATTGATGCTTAACGAAACAGCAAAATTACAATTTCCTAGCTGCATGTCTTTATATTCACATGATTACGTGTACCTAGCAGTCGGCATACAGCGCTTACACAAGTGGTGTGGTTTAGGGTAGACTACACATGACGCTTGTAAAGCTATCGTACTTGAAAGAAGTGGAGATAGCATGGATAAAACACGATCAAGCGAGAGGACTTGGCGAAGCCTGAAGTAAACAGAGGCGGACAACACAGACAAGGGTGAGGCGATACATGTGAAGAGGGGAACTGCAGATAAATAACGCGAGGGCGGAGCAGAGAGAAGGATCAGCAGGGGAGAGGGGATGCAGCATCCCGGCCTGTGTATCACAGTTACATGGCAAAGCGCCCGTGATCAATATGTGAGCTGGAACACAGTCTAGACAGTAGGAGTGGTCCAGCACAGAATCCAAGGACGATACGAACTCTCGATAACATGGGACGAACAACACCATCTTCTTCCTTAGCCTACACTCTTCCCGTCTGGACAACTGAAGCTAACAGTAGCGTATTCTCTTTGAAATATTCTTCCGATGGAAATTAATGATCAATTTATGATCAAACTGAACAGAACTTCTTTTGATCAGACAAGTATTCCTCTAAAATTAGATCTTAAGTTTAAATAATAAATTCCTAATTTTGAAAATACCATCATGCGAAAAAAAAATTCCGGATTCAAAGGTGATGATTTTGTTTAGTTGGTTGAATTAACTGTGCATTGTGAATAACCGTAAGATATTGTTTTTTATTCAATGTCGGATTATTTTTCGACATTATATTAACAGGGCGTTTCTTAATATGTAAGGGACAGTTCACAGCTGGATTAGGGTGCAATAACTATCAGAAAAACTATAACATTGGGTATATTTGACTTTGATTCTTAGTTATCGACCTGTTTGTACTGTAATACATATGCTGTTTATCATTCTATGCGTTGCTCAACTTGCCCATTGAACACAAACACGCGCATGCAGTCTTTATATATTGGGCTACTGCATTTTTTAAAACTGGAAGGTGTTTACAAACTTTAAATTAGTACAGTCATCTTACATACGATGGCAAAGTGTTTCGATGTTGCGAGGCATAGATAAATAAACAAATGCTTCCAAGTGGCGCAAAATTCCAACTGATTTAAATTCTAGGAAAAAAATTATGGGTAGGTGAAGTAAGGTACGTGGGATTTACGTCTCGTTGACAGTGACGTCATTAAGAGACGCTGAAATACTAGGTACAATGACAGGCGCTGGGAGAGGAGGGCGCGGTCTACCGCAATTTATCATCATCATTATTTTATTTTTTATTTGTACCAGATATTTTTTTTCTTATTTTAGACACAAAATGTGACTAAATTTGGCTCTCATGAAATTTTTTTCTCTCTCATAGCTTTCGCGTAATGGCTTGTTAAAGTCATATTTTGCATGTTTCCGCTTTAACGACTACACTAAAACCAACTGATATACCAAACTCAAAAAAATCACAGTGGATAAAGACATTGCAGGCTACAATGACATGCTCATAAAATTAAAGAATAATAATTATTTGAATTTAAAAAATGCTGAAACCGAAAATAAAAATTTTAAAAATTTAATAATTTGTTTTAAATACAAATAATTTTTATTCTTTAATTTTATGAGCATGTCATTGTAGCATGTAATGTCTTTATCTACAGTGATTTTTTTGAGTTTGGTATATCAGTTGGTTTTAGTGTGGTCGTTAAAAAGGAAACATGCAAAATATGACTAACAAGCCATTACGCTAAAACTATAAGAGATAAAAAAATTTCATTAGAACCAAATTCAGTCAAATGTTGTGTCTAAAATAAGAAAAAAAATATCTGGTACAAATAAAAAATAAAATAATGATGAAAATTGCAGTAGACTGCACCATTAAGGAACCATCCCAGCATTTGCCTGGAACGATTTCTGAAAACCACGAAAAACCGAAATCAGGTTGGCCGGCGCCGGGGATCGAACCCGGGTCCTCACAAATGCGTTTATAAGTTGGTGTTTTCGAGGGTTTATGAGAGCGGAAATACTCATTTCACTATAGTTTTCAGGGAACTGTAAAAATAACAGCCTGAAAGATCCTTTAGCAATGTGGATTGCACCGACATCAACAAAAAAAAAATTACTGGCGTCATACATATAGGGTCGACACTGAATCACAACTAATATAACTTTACATGAGCTTTCCATATCCTTGTTACCACCATGTCTCTGGGTAAGCAGGGTCCTTATCAAGAATCCTGCTTGTTCATAACAAAATGTTTGCCCCGGTGGCCGAGAAGTCAGACCTCTCACCTCCAATCAAGGCGGCGATCAGGGTTCGATTCCCGACGCGGTCGGTCCCCAGATTTTCGCATGTGGGAATCGGGCCGGACGATGCCGCTGGTCGGCGGGTTTTCTCGTGGATCTCCCGTTTCCCCCACCCAATCATTCCGGCGCTGCTGCGTACATCATGCCATTCTTCACCAGCGCTGAAGACCTCGATGTTAAGCGCTGACCAAAACCTCTCAGTCACTCACTTTTAACGCTAATGCTGATTACTGTACAGTTCACAAGGCCATCCCTTTAACTTGCAGAAGGTCTTCTAATTATCTCTTGGGGCTTGATGGAACCAGCCAAAGTAATCACGAAAAGGAAAACAACCCAAGACTCGTAATTACAGACCCGCTGTTGATTGGCCTGGGTTGACCTCGCTCGACAAATAAGAAATATCGTTCATTTCACTTGAACTTGATATCTCTTGGCATTTTGTTGTCCTTGTCGGGTAGTTGAGAAGTTGCTTCTCATTCTTAACTCAAATTTTCACTTCTCTTACAGTTTCCTCCAATTGTTTACTAAAATTGTTGCAGATTATTTGTGTTCTCAAAATATTCTTTTTTTTAACGAAATATCCTGATTGTCTATGTTTGCCAAATTAATTAAGAAATAGTTTAATAATCAATACATTAAACTGACTTATTATGTACAGTCATGGACACAAAAAATGGGCCAACTCTTGAAGGTGGAAATTTGTCTAAGTCCCGCTTCGGGTATGTTCGGCAGGCAGGCCTTCGCGCGGGAGACTGATGAGCGCGAGGCGTCACACAACGGCAAGCGAAGGCTGTGGGGAAAAAGGACACAAATCGCAACCAGATATTGCGGTTAACAAGTTCTTAGCCGCCTTTAGTAGAGAATAACCGTGGATGATATTTCATGGTCATAAGTAATTATACATTTTACGAGGAGTAAAAGTATTGACGTTGTGCCACAAAAATATCAGATGTCGACGTATTGTTAGTCGATATTA
>PNEQ01087271.1:0-18137 GCA_003012365.1 Medauroidea extradentata | reverse complement strand
AAAGTGTGTGGGGAAAGTGTGTGGGGAAAGTGTGTGGGGAAAGTGTGTGGGGAAAGTGCTGCTGAGAATGAAAAAGTCACAAATTGTTGGTTTGAAGACATTCCAAAAATTCTTGAAGGTTACGAACCTCGAGATATTTACAACGCCGATGAAACACGCCTTTTCTACAATTGTTTGACGGAGAGAACCCTGGCAGCGAAAGGAGAAGTCTGTCATGGGAGAAAACATTCCAAAGACAGACTGTGTTGTGTGCCAACAGCGACGGATCTGACATGTTGCAGCCAGTCGTAATTGGCAAATCAAAAAATTAGAGAAGTTTTAAAATTTGTGAAAATGCTTCTAGTTAAGTATGAATGAAACAAAAGTGCCTGGATGACTGCAGACATTTTCATGTCATTTTTGAGGGCATTAGATTGCAAAATGGGATCTCGTTGTAGGAAGATTCTACTAACTGTTTCTTGACAATTGTGCTGCACATCCACAAGATGTTAGTTTTTGAGAAATGTCAGAGTAGTGTTCTACCCCCCCTCCAACTGCACTAGCGTTTACCAACCATTGGACACGAGTGTAATAAAGTGTTTTAAACACCATTACAGGCAGATGCTTGTTCGAAAAGTTGTGTGCCTGCTGGACGTGGCAACCGAAGGCAGCACTGTAGGGCTTAAGGTGAATGTGTTTCAAACTGTTCATTATATTGCTGCAGCTTGGAAGAAGGTGACCCTTACAACAGTTGCTAACTGTTATGCAAAGTGTGGTGTCAAGTGACTCTCTGGCATCAAGTCCTGTTCAGGAAGGTGACGAAAAGGACTGTGAGTTCGAGAAGCTGGACACTCAAAATGTTGGCTTCGACACTTATGTAAGTGTTGACCAGGATGTAGCCACATGTGGACCCATTCAAACCATAGATGCTTTGTGTGAAAGCGCACCAGCTCTGCAGAACAGCAGCAGTGAGGAATATGACACTGAAGCAACACAGACTGAGGTCCCATCATTTTCGCAAGCTCATGCTGCTTTCAAAACTCTGAAGGCATTTTGTTATTCTTGCAAAATGAGCGACACTGATCAGGACACTATGCAGCGAATTGAAACAATGGTGCTGCGTTTGAGAAAAATTGCCAACACCAAACAATCCACAATCAAGGATTTTTTCAAAAAGAAATAGGTAAATTACTTACTTAATCATTGTTGTGTAAATTGCAAAACAGAAAATTTCTGTACCTGTGTGTGAAAATATATTTTTTAGAGATTGATCTTTTTGAAATATAATTTATAGTTATTATTTGATTACAGTATTAATTTGTTAAAAAAATTTTTCATGTTAATATTGATCTTGACCTACTTTTGATACAGTTAAAGTGAACATAAAAGAGCAAAAGGAATTGTACTTTTGAGGTATGTACAGTACACTGTAATGTATTATAAGATTTAAAAATTAATACTGCCTAGATAATTTGAAATTTGATCATGGTTTAAGATGGGTTTGTTGAGAAAGTTGTACCTATGCAGTTTTTTTATATGTATTTTGAAATTTTAGTTGCTCTGTTCAGTGTATGTACTTGAAAATTTGTGACATGCTTAATACGAAGAGTAACAAATTTTTTACAATAATGATAAAATTACATAACCAAGTTGTTTTTGTAATGTTTTATCATCATCAGTTTGGTAAACATATGTTGCGATTGGTGCATCCATTTTCTGAAGTCTACGAACAACTCCCACATCTATTGTTTTCCTGCATGCACTGTTTTTTTTCTGTTGGTCCACTGAAAAACGATGGATAGAGGTTTCACTGCATTGTGCAAATATTCGTTGTTAGTTTCATCTTTGGTAGAATTTATCTTTGTTTAGTATTTTGGTAAACATACATGTACAGTCTTACAAGCTGTTTTAAATAACTGTTAAAATGGACCGTGACAAAGTTGAAAAGCGTGGTGCAATGACACAACAAATAAAGGAGAGAGACGCAGTTATGATTTGAGTTTTTATGGTAGCAAAATACGCTGTAACAACAAATAATTATGTTGCCATGAGACGATACGACGTGATAGAAGCAAACGTTAGCTGTTGGCGGAAAGGCCTTCCAAAATTACAAAAACACTGCAACGGAATACGTCGAGTATTCTGAGGCCCTGCGAAAGACATGATGAACCTGAAAAACAGATTTCTAAAGATTCCAAAATAATGGGGTTCAAGAAAAGTTGAGTTTTAGAATGCACTATATGGGAGCAAGGACGATCACTATTTTTTTTTTATTTATATAATTCTTTTTTTTGTTTTTGTCAACATTTAATAAAATTATGCAAAAGTACTGAAGATAGATTTTACTGCAAAAGGTGGTAAGGGTAGCCTTATATTTGTGTCCAGTTTATTTTTTTTACAATGGTATTTGTAAAAGTACCGGTCGTCTTGCTTTTAAGGCCGTCTTATTTTCGGGCCAATACGGTAATAGGGTTCTACAGTAAATAGGTAAGTACAGTAAAACAATTTTCATCCCCCTTAGCATAGGAAATGAAATCTCATTTCTATCTGTTATGCTTCTCAGATGGCCGTTACAAATTCATCAATATTTCAGTGTCAAACAATCATCACTGAAGCATATACTGTACATAATTACCTACTGCTGATATTTATAAAGTGCATTTAATTGAAAAATCTCTTTTTAATTTTTTAATGCAAAAAAGTATTATCTTTCATAAACTTTCAGCAAGTAACCTGTGGCAATCATAAATCTTTCTGACTAATTATTTAACTTCAATGTCGTGAGAGTTTCAGTTGGATAGCCACTGCCATAATATCTACATTTTAACTGATTTGCAGTTATAGGAACATTATGCATGCTACAATGGGGAAGTTATATATTTCTTAATTCTATTTTTATTTAAAAATATGTATAATTTAATGAATAACAGTAGCACACTTTCTTTATTTGCGTCTGTATAAGTCGTGAAAAATTCAAATAAAAAGAGTGTATTTTAGCTCAGTAAAAACGAGTGCTGCCATGTTGATATCTGTGATGTCATTGCATGTCTGTTTACTCGAACTCTAGAACAGCAATTTACATTTAGTTCATGAAAAGGTGTTAAATCCAGTTGCGTATGTGATAAGATCAGGTATGGCATTCCCATGAACAGTAGCTCCTTTGTCAGCAATACAACTGAATTTACGCCAAATGCAATATTTACTGCAATGCCGCGTGACAATACAAGACAGACTCGGCGTGGTTTCTACAACACAAGACCTTAACAGTCTGCTGTTTTCGACAAAAGTACAATTAATGTATTCAATGTTTATTTCAATTTACTGTGTAGAGTAGGACACGGTTGGCATAAAATAAGTTAAGTACTGTTAAAGTTTCGACCAAAAGTCTACTTCGTTCAATTCACTGTGACTTTGCTGTCCCGCCTGTTGAAAGAACTTAGTCAATAGGTGTGCTCAAGGCACCCGTGATTGGCAGATAATTCGAAAAAGCAAGAAGGGTCTCGCAAAATTTGATAACATATGGCAGCACAGCAGGTTGCGATTATCAAGGCCTCTCACAAGAAAAGTAAAAATTATTGGGAGGAAAAAGTACTTTAATAGCAATATTAATTTGTTACGTTATTTCCTTGAATTTCGCAGCCAGAACACTATCACCAGTCTGCACGAGCCAGGTTTGCTTAAACGCATTTAAACTATTTGCCCGGTAGCATCACTTTATTTCACGCGTACAAACATTCAGATGATGTTTTAGACCAAATGTATTAGCCTTGACTGGATCTCAAAAAGTAAAAATTTGTAGCTAGTAAGTTATCACGCCAGAATTTGAAATAATGTGATAAAAACCTGACACTATTGTAAAAACAAATAAAATGTGCTGATTTCACTCCTAAAAACGCAGTGCCGAATACCTATCATATCATCATTATTTATAAAAAAAATTCTGCAATCGTGAAAATTCTGCAATCATGCATGTATTAACGAAAAAATTTACGAGTTAACTTTTAAGCAACCGAAATCATTACACCTAATCAGTTTTATAAATTTGAAAATCTCAACAACATATGCCTGGCAGGCAACGACAAACAAAAACAACTCTCTAATCTCATCATACACGTGTTGGCTAACAAAAACGTGTTTCCAATGTTGGTGTTTGAAAATGCTACATTTTTAAAGCTCAATAACTTGAAAATTAAAATGAACATGGAAATATAATTTACGTGGCAGCATTTGGTGCCAAAATAAGTCCGAAGAATCCCGTAAATATTAAATTAATTTTTCAGGTACTATGGCCATTTGAGTAAACTGGACAGTTTTTTTCCTGTAAAAGTTAAGAGAATAGAACTAGAACTAACTTCCCTACAATTAGCTTACATACATGTCTAAACTCAACACAATGATCAGGTTTCTGCTACGGCATAAAAGACAATTTCCAAATTCATAGATAATACAGTAGAAACTCGCATCGTTTTCGTTTCCTTCGTTTTCCCGTATCTATCGTTTATTTTTGTTGGTCCCGAAAATTTTCCTAATAAAACAATGTTTAAGAAGTCTACATCAATTGTTTTCGTAAGTATCGTTTTTCCCGCATCCATAGCTCAAAATATCTCGTCCCACAGCCCAAAATTTAGGCGTATCGATCATTTTCAAAATAAATTTTAACATACAGTGTAAATTATAAAACAAACTGTTCTAGTAAACGGTAAAAGACAATCATGGCAGCCCACAAAGTAAACATGCCCAGCCGATATTTACGTTTTCCCGCGATTTGCACTTTTTTCTTCAGGTCCCGTTTGTTTGCAAATCAATACACTGTTAAGTTTTCCCGCATATCACACCGAAATTTTATTTTTTCCCCTCTGTGTACGGTTTTCGCCATCCGAAAACAATATAAACACGAGATTTCAGAGTCACAGTTAACCAAGGAAGAAAGGACAACTAAACTTGTTTGGAAATAGAACACAGAAGAAACATCGCAGCGAAGTTGGTGATCATGTGCAAAGCCACAGGAAAATGACAGTGATCACGTGTAACGGTTGCACTCACGGCACAATAAATTCAAGATGGCGGCTGGAAGAGAATTGCCGCCGCTAGCACTATCGATTGTCTCGGACTCTATCACTGTTTTTACGTTGGAAACATTTGATCTCTTTACATGTGTTCATTTATCTTTGTTTTTAGAGCAATTAACGGCAACCTTAACCTGAAATTTGTGAAACGTGTTTGAAAATGTTTTAGACGGGTTTTAAAATCATTTCCATTTTAGTGTAGCATGTTTAGATGATTATAAGACGGTAATGCAATTTCACGATTGCACTCGTAAATACGTAATATTTATGTTTAAAAAGTTTTTAAAAAATTATAGTAATGCTCCTAATTTCCTGTTTATGTTTTTTTATCTTCCGTAATTTACGTTAGCGTAATAAATAATTTGTAGAGAGATTTCTTGTGTTTCGTCTTGTCAGTCAGCTCAGCACATAAAGTATAACTTCAGATTTCGAGATTAGGTAAAATAGAGGCAAGTCCACATGCGTAGTTGGTCCGCATACATCATTTTTTTTTCTGGTCCCTACAAAAACGATCCATAG
Source organism: Medauroidea extradentata (assembly GCA_003012365.1). Lineage (NCBI taxonomy): Eukaryota > Metazoa > Arthropoda > Insecta > Phasmatodea > Phasmatidae > Medauroidea > Medauroidea extradentata. The sequence continues at coordinate 12,573 of PNEQ01087271.1, read as the reverse complement.
AGTTTCTACTGTAATCTTGCAAGAAATTAATACAGTAGAACCCTCTTATAGTGTTCCCACTTATAACGTTTTCCTGGCTATAATGCTAACACCATTTGGTCCCTAAAACTAATTTGTAATAGGAAATTACCCTGTTATAATGTTCTCCCATCTATGATGTTAACATCTTTTCGGTCCCTTGAGAAACATTATAACAGGGTTCTACTGTACTAAATTTACCAGTCCAAATTAGAACTATCATGTGCTTCTCAGTTGACTGTTCTAAACGCATCAAAAACTATATCAGAACATGTCTGTGGTTATCATCACAGTACACGAGTAAGATTATAAATGTGTGTGTTACCAGCAGTACACTTTAAAAACATGCACATTCACATACACTAGGCCATGAAAGCCGAAAATGTTTACTCTAATTTGTTTCGTTAAATCAGACTTAATAATTTTTCACACATCCCCCAACCCCCAAACCAAAAATTTAAGTCCTTTGGCACTTATCGTTAGAATCAAAGGTAATTATAAAAAAAAGTGGTAGCTGAAAGCAATACTAAAACCCATTTACCGTCAACAGTAAAGCCACTGGTGTGAACAAAAAAAACTTAAAATAATTCTAGAAACTTCTAAATGCTTAGTGAGCATGCGCATGGCCCTGCGCACCTTTAACATCTGAGAAGTGATGACTAATATCAGTCTTTCCGGCTCTCTCCCACCTGCCCCATCAACGAAATTCAGGAAATTCCCATGAAAAATGTTACAAAAAATTGCAATGACAACAGAATTAAAAGTTTGCTAGACAACTGCTAAATAATAAATACGCGCAGTGGCCGCCATTGTAGCTATTAAGCAACTGTGCTCAATCAACAAACTGGTTGGTCTAATTACTATTACTTTACACTTGAGCATTTTTTAAGCCAAGGAGAAACAAATAATTTAAGTTTACGGTAATAAATTTGTCGTAAAGTGTCTGCATAAACAGTATACAGTGAAATCTCATTACAAAGTACATGAAGGGAACTTGAAATTTTACACTTAATACTGAAAACACTTTAAACTGAACAGTTATTTAATGGAAAACTTTTTGTAGAGGTTCCAGCAAATGTACTTTATAATGAAAAGTGCTTTAAACTGAAGTACTTTATACTGAGATTTCACTGTAATTACGTATTTTTTAAAAATAAATTCACTGGTTTGTCATGGGACGCAACTGAAAATAATCACGCTGGACACCACTGCGTTCTATCGGTAATAGAAATAATAGAGAACGATGGATTACAGCACATTCTAATGGAGATGCGAAGCACTATCAGTGAATTAGTTCTGACGCTGTCCACTGCTGCTCAGTGGAGACTGGGTACCTAGATGCTCGTTCATTCGCCAGCCGCTAGGATGAGGATCAAGGCGCGCTCTGGTTATGCAACATAGCGTTGCATGCTCGGCCACACATACTTATCTCAAAGTCACACCAGCTGCCAATGTTTTCAACGAATTTTAACTACTTTTTTTGTTTCTCTGCGAATCGTTTAAGCTGATCTACGGAGAAATAAGTATGTACTGCTGCCAGTGGTGGTATTTTTAACAGACTTGCATTACAATTTATATTCTATTTTGTCAGTCAATTAAATACTTCATACCTTTTTTTTTTCGTAAATTTTTGAGAGCATCTAATAGTTCTTTCGTGAAATCGATGTTTTTTTACTAAATTAGTGTATGCAAAATCGAAGCTCTGCTGTATATAGACACTTAATACTTATGTATGTACAGTATAGAGTCCTGACTTAACGAACTCTGGAATAACGAAAACAGTGACTTAACAAAAGGATTTTAAGAACCTTCAAAACATTACAAAAAAATGTATAAATAACTAAGTGACTTTGATAAAATGTGATAATAAATTGCAATGTAAGTCTAGTAAAAATACTACCACTGGCCGCAATATATAAGAATTTCTCCGCAGATACGATTAAACATCCATCAAGAAACAAAACAAAAACCTTTAAAATTCATAGAAAACTATGGCCACAGGAGTGACAGGCAAGCACGCAACGATTCTCATTCTAGCAACTGATGTGTGAATGAGAATCTGAGTACACTGCCACCACAGCACTGCAGTGGACAGCACAGAAACTAATATGTACACAGAGAGGGCTCCGCATCTGTTAGAATGCACTGCAGTGCAACGTGCAATTAATTATACCTATTATTTAAACAGATTGTTTAAATCAAACATATTACCATAGGAGTAAATAACTGTTTCTCCAATGATAAAAAAGCCTCCAGTACAAAATATTGGTATCTAGCACACCTTGATCTGACCAACAAGTTTGTTTCACAAGCGCAGCTGCCTACAAACTATAATGGCCACCACCACGCATATTTAACTATTTTAAAGCTGTCTAGCAAACATTTAATTCCGTTTTTATTGCATTATTAAAAACATTTTTCATGGGAACTTCCTGAATTTTGTTGGTGGAGCAGGCAGGAGAGATGGAAAGTTTGACAGCTCTGCAATGTCAATCGTCACTTCTCACGTGTTGATGGCACGCGGGCTACCTGAAATACAAAGTGCACGCTCGTCAAGAGTTCCACTGAACTTTCTTAAAAATTTTTTTTGACTATTTCCTTCTCCAGTACTGTCGCTTAACTGTTGATGGTAAATACATTTTGTTATTGTTCTGAGCTTACACACGTTCTTGAAATTACCTTAAATTCCAATGACAAACGCAAGAGGTTTAATGTCTTTTGTAAAAAAAGGGGGGAGGGGATGAAATAAATATGAAGTTGGATTTAATGAAACTTCAATTTAGAGTAAACATTTTCAGGTTACATGGCATTTTCTACAAATGTTATGAGAATAGAACTAGAACTAACTTCCCTACAATTGGCTTACATACATGTCTAAACACAAAAACGCAATGATCAGGTTTCTGCTACTGCATAAATGATAACTACCCAATTCATTGATAATAAGCTTGTAGGAAATTAATACTAAATTTACCAGCCCAAATTTATAACTATCATTTACTTCTCAGTTGACTGTTCTAAACACATCAATACCAATATCAGAACAGGTCTGTGGTTATCATCACAGAAGTACACAAGTAAGATTATAAATATGGGTAAGCAGCGGTACACTTAAATCATGCACATTCATTTATATCCACAATTTATATAGTGACTTAATGAAAGGATTTTTAGGAACCTTCAAAATCTTCCAAAAATAATTATTAAATAACTAAGTGACAGAGTTTGATAAAATGGATTAATAAATTGCAATGTAAGTCTAGTAAAAATACTACCACTGGCCACAGTATATAATTATTTCTCTATAGATAAGCTTAAAACAACTACCAGAAAAAAAGTTCCTTAAAAAAATTCATTAAACCTTTTAACAGTTTGTTCACAATGAATTTACTACCGTAGATGTAAATAACTGTTTCTCTGGTGATAAAAAACACTCAAGTGCCATCGGTAGCTAGCAGATCTGGAGCAGACCAACCACTATTTCTCACGAGCACAGCTGCCCATAAACTAAAATGGCCACTCTCACGTGTATTTAACTATTATTTTACAGCTGTCTAGCAAACCTTTAATTCCACTAGCACTGCATTTTTTCTAAATATTTTTCATGAGAGCTTCCTGAATTTTGTTGGTGGAGCTGGCGGGAGAAAGACAAAGATTGTCGGCTCTTGTGAGGAGGTCCACCCACCACTTAGACCTTTATTATTTCATGTCTTGTTTTAATTTTATTTATTTCCTTACGTTTGATTTTTTGAATTTGGTATAATCTATTTAATTACGTATTTTCAGGTATTGTTGACAGGAGTTTGGTACGGTATTGGTAGGCATTTTATCTGTATCAGTATTGAAATTATTCAATTTTATATTTAATTTGGTTTATTTGAGCTGCGGCAACTTTGTATTTTAATTTAATATTTTCATTTGCAGCTTAACCATAATTGTATTGTAACTCAGGGCTGGGTGTATTGTTGGCTAGTTCTGTTGGATGGCACAGGTGTGCCTATCCAGTTCCTGGATTCTGGAATCGCTATATTTAGATTTTACAGTTTTACTTCTACTTTTACTTTTCATGAAGTGCACGTGCGCCGCCGCTCGAGTGTGCGAGAGAGACGGTAATATGTTTGGGAAAGCTGGCTTGGGCCAATGGAAGGACATGCAGTTTAAATTTATTTAAATTGATGATGTTTATTAAAATGTAATTTTGGTTCTATAGCAATGTTTTCCCTTTACAGGTTGTTTAAATGTATAATGATTGGTTTTTTGTTATTATAATTAATTTTGTTTTAGTTTTCCATTACGTTTTTACCTTGGTGCGCAGGGAGGCCGCTAGAGGCGATGCAGGGAGAGAGCGTCGTGGGGGTTCGCCATTTTTTTTACTTGTCCAGTCGCGGACGAAGATGGATGTTTGGAGCAGTTTGTGGGCTGTGTGGGAGCGTGGAAGAGGCAGAGCAGCCATGTACACTTAATTTTTCAATGCTTTGATCGCTAAGTGGATGGCTCGTACTTTCGCAAGTACGGTGTTATTAAGATGTCGTGACGTATTTTGGTCTTTTGGAATATAGTATGAAATGCTTTTAAGTTGTTCGGGTTGAGTTGTTCTCTCCCGGGAGCATCAGGCTTTGACAATGATTTAAGACTATCATGATTGCAATCTAAACTGTTTCAGTATAAGTTGAATTTTGTTATTTAATAAATACAGTCATGCCAACAAACATTAATTTTTTGAGTAGACTGCTGCAAATATATTCTTAAGGACCTATATACGATCACAAATCGCCACAAGCAACTGTGTAGCTCCTTTTCGTACAGTCCTGTCACACTCTGCAGTGTTAATCGTCACTTCTCACGTGTTGAAGGCACTCAGGCAACCTGAAAGTGCACGCTCATTAAGTGTTCCAGTAAACTTATTTAAAAATTTTTGGAATATTTTTTTTTTTTAGTGCTGTGGCTTACCTATTGACAGTAAATACATCTCGTTATTGTTTTGAGCTAACAGACATTATTAAAATTACCTTAAATTCCAACGAAACACACCAGGGATTTAATTTTAAAAAAAAGGGGGGGTAGGAGAGGTGGAAAAAAAAATACAAAGTTGGATTTTAGGAAACCACGATTTAGAGTAAACACTTTCAGTTCCCATGGCATTTAGTTAAATCAGGGTTTTACAAATGTTAAGAGAATAGAACTGGAACTAACTTCCCTACAATTGGTTTACAGACATGTCTAAACACATCAACACAATGATCAGGTTTCTCAAACTACATAAATGATGTTTTCCAAATTCATAGATAAAGTGGAACCTCGTTGTATTGTTCCAGTTTCTTTCGTTTTCCCGCAGCCATAGATTGTTTTTCATGGTCCCGACAAATTGCCTACATAAACAATGTTAAAAAAACCATCACAGATCGTTCATATATGCATAAATTTCCCGCATCGACCGCTCAGACATTTACACCCACAAGAAAGAGAAAAGGAAACTTACATTTTACGTTTTCATACCTCACTCATATACACTTCTCAAAAGAAACAGGTGTAATCAACATATAACCACACAAGGCAAAATTTACAGTCGTCAAAAATAGGGACGAACGTAATATATTTGGTTTGTTTTGACCACATATTTCACCATTATTGTATCAGATATGTTGGCAATTGTTCATCTAATTTTAAGAAATGTTTTACATTGGTTGTGTGTGTAAAGGCAAACATTGCAGTGTTTCTGCTGAACGAAAAACAAACATGTTACCACCAACAGAAAAACGTAATTTTTTATAGAAGAAATATTTTTATATTAATATCCAAATTATTTTCAATAGATATCGAACACATATTGTATATAAATTAATTTTGTTCTATTGTAAATATGTGCTTTTTTCCCCCTCAAAGTTTAGTGAATGAATTACAGTAATGTCAAGAATTTTGGGAAATTTCTTCCGCCATTTTGTGCACTTCCGAGTAAAGTCGAAGGCAGACAAGCGCGAACGCCCGAGCCGGAGAGGTTACATTTGGTTTCGCCTTGTAAATACGTATCTCGTTCTTGTTATGTTTTCCGTTTAGATAACAGTTTTGTAAATTTTGTTAACAAGTGGCGTACACTATTTTCATTTTAATGCCTGTGAAATGTGCTCATAAATTATTGCTGTAACAATGTCGCGGCCTTCAAAATCTGCCTTGAGATAATAAAGGAGGTAGAGAAATGTCCCAGTCAAAAGTATGCTGACATCGCCAAATGTTTCAGATTGCCACCTTTAACATTAAACTTGGATCGTCAAATGAGCTACGACCGTATTCAATACACACATATTTTAAGTGCAAATATTCATGTGGTGGACATATCAAAAATAATTTTTGAGGTTTTGTGTTTTTAGTTTTTTTTTAATTGGGGAATGTAAGTGTGTTTCCCGCATGTTTCGTTTTCTCGCATGCATCGTTTTTTCTCATGGGTCCCTTGAAAAACAATGGATAGAGGTTTGACTGTAATAATCTTGCAGGAAATTAACACTAAATTTACCAGTTCACATTAATAACTATCATGTGCTTCTCAGTTGACTGTTCTAAACACATCAATAACTATATCAGAACAGGTCTGTGGTTATCATCACAGAAGTACATAAGTAAGATTATAAATGTGTGTGTATCCAGCAGTACACTTTTAAAACATGCACATTAATGTGTATTGTAAAGTCACCTGGCCTCATCAGCCATGTTTTCCTGCTTTTTCTTTTTAATTTTGATGATGTTTGCTCGACCCCAGTGTAGTCTAGAACAGACCACATTGCCGGCCCACACATAAGAACCCCCAACTCACTAAGGCAGCAACTAGTCATTTTGGTTTATAGCATTTGGCTATAGAAAAATTAGTTTTGGTATGCTAATTATGATACTTTTTTAACACTTTCTTTTCAGGTTATATTGTCTTTGAGATTACATTGTACAGTAAAATTCCGTTACAACGTACTTCTGATTAACGTATCTTTCACTTTAACGTACAATATTATATTCCCGCTCAAATCCGCAATGTAAACCTTGAAAAAAAATATTTCACTTTAACATTAAAATACAACAATAACATTTCAATACAACAAACTTTATTTTCAGTTTCCATAAAAATTTAACACCATATTTGAAGGTTTTGGGCTCGTATTTTCCAAAAACATGACATAAAAATTACAATTGTCATTGGTTTCAAGTCACGTCATCAAATGTAAAATGTAAACAAACACTACATGTACAGTACAGTGGCCATAGTATAACCGCCGGTAAATGACTTCTGTGACTATCGCATGTATCCCAATCTATGTAATTGATTTTTGTCTCGTAGCGCAGTCTAGATTGGCGAAGTTTCAGCTGTGACATATTTTAGTGATTTGTGAAACGTATTAATAATTTGAATTAAATGAAGTCTTGTATCCTTATACATAATGTCACAAAAAGTTAATTTTTAACATAACACATACGGAACACAAAATTTAATAAAATTAATTTCTATAGGTTAGGTTATGAACAGTTCGGTGTCAAAAATGGCCGACGCGCACCTGAAGTTGCAGGTTAGGTTATGACCCTGGTTAGGACGAAGCCTAGCACAGCCATGTTCGTGACGCGTGTCTCGTACGGTGATAGGGTAATCTATGGATGTGAGCTTTGTTTATATTTTGTCAAGCGCGGTGCAAATAAATAAAGACGTAAGTGAATATTTTCTGTCAGAATGGATGGCGAAAGAGATAAAACGAAGCAGCTCACTTTAAAGGAAAAAGGAGACATTTTAAAAGAAATTGGCAAAAGCAGGAAAAATGCGGATGTGGCACGTGCGTTTGGTTTGGTGGCTATCGCATATGTTGTATTAAGTAATTATTATTCTTTTGATGCTATATTAAATGTTTGTTTCGAAGAGAATATAAGTTTAACCCTTCAGTACTTAATTTAAAAAAAAAAAAAATATATTTGAAGATAAAAATACATATTTTCAGAATCAAGTACTTTCATTACTAAGTACAAAAGTTGAGACTTTATTGATGCACTTTATAACGAGATTCTACTGTATTAGTCATGATATTTAATGTAACTTAAATTCTCTTTGGATAGTTAAGTTAGTTGATGAATGCTCCTGCCTAGTTAACTTTGGTGCTTTATTTATTCATATTTTTTTAATTTAAGGCTAGGACTCACATTCAAAATTCTAATTTTATTTTTAATTTCTTTTAATTTGAAATATGTATTTATTTTTGTTTTCTTTTTCGTGTATTGAGTCGTCTCGCGATTGGGTTTTCATACTCTCAAACCCCAGTAAAACCTCAATAGGTATGCTGGAGGGGCTGTGTTAAGCCTAAAGCGAGGGGTCGGAGATTAGAAAAGTTTTTGGCCTGCTTCGATGCCGGAATGACGCGATTTTCTCCGCGCATCACTAGCTTCCTTAAAGCTAGTGCCATCCTAATAATTTTTGTTAGTTTTTGAAGGCCAAAAACGTAAGTGAAGGCTAGGATGGCCGTGGGCATATTTAGAAGAGTCCACGAGACCTCTAATAATTTATTTGAGTGAACAAGAAAGAAACTGCTGACCCTAGTATGACGCCATCACCACTTTCGGACGTAAGTGAGAACTGGTATGACGCCGATCTTTTCATACAACTTCAGATGTGTCAAACTATTTTCTACCAGCTAAATTGATGTTTTATTTCTTTCTCGGACTTTTGAAATTCCAGTATTATAAAGATATCAGATTTCTTTTGGAATGGCTATTAAAATATACTCATCCGTCTTGAGCTTTCCTAGAAGCTGTTTGCCTACCACTCGGGAGAGTTAGAGTATAGCCACGGACAATTTTAATATTTATCTATCCACGAGCTAATGTGTGTTTGAAGCTATATAAGAACATTTGAGTAGGCAGACGGACGATCGCAGTAACGAAATTTTATTTGCTTAATTAATTACGCTATTTGCCAGCAATTATCGATTTTAATTGGTCTTAATCTAATATAAATATTTTGCAACATATTTTTTTTTTAATTTTCGTGAAGTACCGTATTTGCCGGCATATAGGACGACCCCGCATATAAGACGAGTCATGGTTTTGAAGGTACAAAATCTTGAAAAAAAGTAATTACTAATTTTAAAATTCCCGACAGAAAAATATTTTTTCCCTTTGCCTGAAACATTAAAAACTTGGTTTATATATTTTCAATGCATTTATTACCGGCATTTAAACATCATAATAGACAAATCAACGAATAACATTGGCTACTACCGCCCTCCGCGCGCCCAAGAGCCAAGGAAATGCACGGCAGCGGCCGGCGATATCGCCATTTGCCGGCAGGTGTGCGCGACTTGGCAACGCCGGCCTAAGGCACGCCGCACACTACATGGCATCGCCGGGCAACAGCTACTTGCAAGGTCATTGCATTCCTGTGCGCTGTTGTCCTCCAGCCCAGCACTAGACGGTAGACACATAAATGTGTGGTACGGTATCTAGATCCTCGTTTTTTCCGCTCGAGAGTCTTGTGCTTGCGAGACAAAGGATGAAAGCATGCAGACCTAGATCCTCGTTTTCTCCGCCCGAGAGTGTAGGCTGGCGAGACAAATTATCTCGGCACGCGCTCGCATCGATCGCCGCTTCCCTGCGAGGAAGTGTCCTTTATTATGAATGACGCTCATCAAAATCTCGTACCGTAAATTTTATTAAAATAAACGGGGCACTCCTTTTCATTTGTGACGAAAAACGCAATTCCTTGAAACATCATACAACTCCACAGCTTACAGCTTAGCTTTCAAACGATTTTTGGCTACCAAAAATTTTTGCACCATCATATAAGACGAGTAACCATTTTTGAGGGCCAAAAATATGTAAAAATTGTCGTCTTATATGCCGGCAAATACGGTATTTTTTTAAGCTAGTTATGATTTGTCAAGGACGTGGTAATACGAAATTAAGGCTCATAACTACCTTTCTCTACTTATGTTTTGTCAGCTAAATAAATTATTTTTCAGTATTTTCCATGATCCCAGAATCCTAAATAAATTAATGATTTAAAATTTTGGACACTGAATGAATTATTTCTGGTTGTTTAGATTGGTTTAGGTCTTTAAGTAATTTTTATTCCAAGTTCCTTGTTGGCATAAGTGCTCTACACATGTACTCAGGGTTCCAGACATGAGCATCACAAGATTCTTTACGAGGAGTGGTTAGAGTGTGTAGATATGCAATACACGAGTATAGCCAGTAAATACTCTAGGTTTCCTGGACATTCCACACTGCTACACTGGCTACCCAATTCCTACACCTTTAATAACCAAACACTACTAAATAATAATGCACACAATAAAAACACCACAGGTTTAATATGATATTGTGTGCAGTGTGAAGTGAAGCCCCACATTTCATAAACTGCCCGGTCAAAGTAATAAGTCTGTCCGGCTTTCTGAGTGTAAGTGCATCATTTGTTCGCCGAGATTTTATCTTAATTAAATATTTTCCTTATTTATTGAGGTATGATTTCTAACATCAAGATCTAAGGATGAACTTTAGTCCTGCGAGGCTATGGAATGCCATCCTGAAGCAAGACGTTATCTATCTGAAAACAAATTTATTTGTAACTAATCAATAATTACTGCAGTGGGCTACATAGGGCTTAATTTTTATAATTAGTAATTGATTGATATTGATCAGTCAATTTTGTCATAGAGAGTTCAGACTAGTCTCATTTTGTTCAGCAATGTATTTCATGAACTTTATCTAAATAACTTATTGACGTAATTTAAAGGCCATAGGGCGTATTTCACATTTTCAGTTTTGTGTAAGTTTGATCATTGTGGATAGCTTAAGCCGAGGAGCACATAAGGTTGGACAAAGGGCATTGAATTCTGGGAATCGCCTGTTGCTAAGTTTCCGGCGATGGCCGCAATGTATCACTCCACCAGTGACGACTTTGGTATATTGTATAATTTTATGTCAAACTGTTCCTTTTTAAAATAATCTAGAAATTTATGTATTAAGTATATATTGCCAAGAGTTGTATATTTTTAATTGAGAGTTCTGAGCTGCTTGTGTACAGCATAGTAATTAAAAGAGTTCCGAAGGTGTATGTGCGCTGGGTTGGAGGCTATGGCACCCTTCGTCAGCCGCGAGTGCCCTGGGCTCTCCCCAGTTCTGCTTGACCCGAGGTGAGATGAAGACGTGTCGCGACTGCGCTCGCAAGATAAGGGGTTAGCCCATGTGGCTGGGTGAAAACATCAACAATGATTAAGTTTCTGCTACTACATACTGTAAATGATAATTCTCAAATTTATAGATAATAAGCTTGCAGGAAATTACTGTAATACTACATTTAGCAGCCCAAATTTATAACTACCATGTGCTTCTCAGTTGACTGTTCTAAACACATCAATAACTATATCAGAACAGGTCTGTGGTTATCATCACAGAAGTACATGAGTAAGATTATAAATCTGTGTGTAACCAGCAGTACTTTTAAAACACGCACATTCATGTACAGTAAAACCCTGTTAAGACATTTTCGAAGGGACTTTACACCACATACTTCTTAGCTGGTTAAACATAAACTGATTTTAAAACTTAAGTCGTTATTGTTGTAGGTGCAGTCTATATTAAATTTTATTTCAAAGTCGCAAGGACAATTTAATGTACAGTAAAATCCCTTGTTTACACTTTTCCGGGGACAGAGCGAACAAGTGTAAATAGTGGGAAGGGTAAATTAAGGGAAATCTCGTAAAACTATTTCATCTTACCTTATTTAGTGCTTTTGTTTTCATGTTTAAAAAACTCTCTTAAGGTAAAATCGAAGTGATAGTATCCATGCAAACAATGCATTTATCATATTTTGTAACATAAAACTTGGTATAGTTTGTTACCAATATTGGAATTGAATATACTGTTATGGGAAGATTTGTGGTTTGTGCACATTCCATTTCAAGAGAACACCTAGGAAAGGTTAATAATAGATATTTTTTTTTACCGTTTGGTTAACACTGTTCAGCATTTTACAAATTTTCTACAATGCTATCGCAAATTTACAGGGTGGCCACTCTACTTGCCATTTCAAATTCAAGGCTTATTCCAGGTTTTCAAGGTCAAGATACTAAAAATTCAAGGTTTTGTAATTTCATTTAGGCCCTACTGAATTTCTTCACAACCTTATCTTATCAATATGATGTAGGCTACATTTTAAGCAATGAATTAAACATAACTGCATTACTCAAATAAAAATAGACGGTACACTGTAATATAACAACATGTCATATAACCAAAATTTCACTTAAAATATTTAGGCCTAATTGAAATAAAAGATTGCTGCTAGACTGCTATTTAATTATTCTACTCCATGCAAAAAAAATATCAGTAAGTTAACATCAACGGTACTAAAATTTCTCTTACAAAATCTGTAAAAAGCTTGGGCGTGATAATTGACGAAAACCTGTCGTGGAATACTCATATTACTAACTTGTGTAGAAAGGTGTATTACTCGCTGCATAGCTTAAGGCGTTTCAAAAGACTGATGCCATCTAGATTAAAAGCCACACTAGTCCGCAGCCTCATAATACCCATTAT
>PNEQ01087269.1:0-18137 GCA_003012365.1 Medauroidea extradentata | reverse complement strand
AGCTTTGTTGAGAAGGGTAAGAGCTAATATACAACAGGGTTCACCCTGAGCTGGTACGTTCACTAGATACACTCTGATGCCACTCAGTCCTCTGCACGGCCTCGCCTTGACTTGGGTGTTTGGAGGTATGTGCCACTTATTTCAGCTTGAAGCTTACTTGTGCCTAACAAAACACAGTTCCAGAGCTTTGTTGAGAAGGTAAGAGCTAATATACAACAGGGTTCACCCTGAGCTGGTACGTTCACTAGATACACTCTGATGCCACTCAGTCCTCTGCACGGCCTCGCCTTGACTTGGGTGTTTGGAGGTATGTGCCACTTATTTCAGCTTGAAGCTTACTTGTGCCTAACGAAACACAGTTCCAGGTTTGATTTTGGATTTTTTTCACCACCCCTAGAAATTTGCACATGCTAACATATTTGATGAGAAATACAACATTTTAAGTTTGGTGCCAAAATTCTGGACCATTTCTAAAACCAAAGATGAATTTAAGCGCAGCGAGCATTTAGTAATAAATGCAAGAACTTTATAAAGGCAAAACATGGAGTGCTACTAAATGTTCACATAAAAAAGTGGACAACGCTTAAGTGACGACACCATAAAAGTTGTAACATAATTTTGCAAGAGTGATGATGTAAGCATTATCATACTTTGTGTGAAGGATTGTGTAGCAGTAAGATCTCCAAAAGGAGCAAAGATAAAAGAACATCAAAATTAGTATTCTTTTATTTTAAATGAAGTTTACTTGAAATCAAAAGGAAGCTATCTAGATATCAAGATAGGGTTTTCAAAGTTTCCTTTGATAAGACTCCAGTGTTGTGTACTAGATGGTGCCAGCGACACAAATTCTGTATGTGTCTGCCTACAGCACCAAAATGTGAAGTTAATGTTGGCAGCTGCAGCAAGTAAAAGTCATACAAATATTTATTGAAAATGATTGTACGCTTTCAAAATTGCCATAATTATCCGGGGACTGACACACTGAATGGAATATTCTGCGAAGAAGCTGAATTACTGAGTACAAACAGTGGTTGTCAACTGATCGATGTGAGCTCGCCAACATAGTTAAAACTGTTGAATACTTTTATGATTGCTCTGAAGGAAAAGTTTACAATATTAAAAACTCACCATTTTATTGCAAAATGTCAGTTTGAATTCCTTAAATAAAAAAAAAGGTATAGCTTCTAATGAGTGCATAATTTTGGCTGATTTATCAGAAAACTATACTTTTGTAATGCAGAATGAAATACAGTCGAACTGCTGTGTTGACTTACAAGCCACAATGCACCCACGTGTTGTGTATTGTAAATAAAATGACTCAACAAAGTGTGAAAGTTTTTGCGTTGTTAGCAACTATTTGACACACAACACTATAGATGATCACTCCTTTCAGAAAGTGCTGCTTCAATAGTTGAAATATAAGTTTCCTAAGTGGACAAAAGTGTATAACTTTAGCGACGGTTCAGCTGCTCTATTCAAAATTAATTTTTATTAGTAAAACTGAATGTAGTTTTACAATCACATAATCTATAAATTTAAATTTTATTTATGAAAGTTGACCACAGCTGTGAACTTTTTTTCTGAAATAAAACTTAACATCTTACTCATAAATGTTAATTCATATTCAGAATTAAGTCGGATTTAATAATTCAAAACAGGCGAAATTAAAAAAAAAATTTTTTCAAACGTCTGCGTATTCAACAGGGATGAAAAAAATCGAATGGGACCACTTGCATATTAAAGCTGGCAATTAGTAGTATCGTTCCTAAAAATACTCAAATTTTTATTTGGTCCCCACATAACTTTTTTTGGCTCTGAAAATGGCAAATTTGTAATTTTCCTAAAGTTCCAGACCAATTTTTTTTAAGAGGTAAGTCTTTAAACCAAGTAACTTTGATGCTAATTACTGTCACATATTTAACAGTATGCTTACCTTGTTTTATTTTCTAAGTATCATGCTTAGAAACATAGTTTCGGGATACTTCAAAATTGCTAGAAACTGGTTTTTCCAACTGCTGTCACATAAAAATACTAACCGGAATCGTAAAACGCAAATACAGATGCATGTGTTGGACTGTAATATGCACTTTTAGTAAATGAAATAATAGGATCGCCGTTTAACGTACCACAGGAAAACTCCCACGACAAAAACATAGCACGACATTTTTGCTCCCTGTTCATAAAGACAAGGTTGTCGACGCACGAGCTATGGTCTAGCTGTTACCGTTCTCCTATTTCCGTACCTCAACTGCGATCTAGCGCCTGCTGTATAGGGCTCTTAAGGCATCGCTCTTTAGTTTTCCGGTGGTTTCTAAAATATTTTTTACGCAAATTAATATATATATATATCTCAAAAATTAATTCTGGCAGATTTACCACTTATATATCATCGTTTGTATCTGAATTGTTCTGTTACAATTCACCAAACGGATATTAAAATTTTTGCCCCTCAAATAGTACGTATTTTGTTGACAAAATAAAGCAAAATGAAGCAAAGTAATTTTTTTCTAGCGAACGGTACATTATTTTTAGAAACGTTCTGGTAATATAGTGTATCGTATGACTGCACACAGTCTCAAATTTTTTAAAGCATTTGGTTGAAAGATATTCACGTTATTTGCAATTGTATGAAATAAATGAAAGATCACGGCCTTAATAGCACGTACTATAAGAATTTATATGATTTGTCTTGTTCGCTGCTATCATCACATCAAGTAAATACTCAACACACGTAAAGCATTCCACCATCCAAAAAAAATTTGAAATGCTATCAGGCGTACGAATACAACCTTATGTTGATCGAACAAACCGTAGGTTACCTAGTAACCCTAGTTAACATTATCAAATGACCGTTGTATACGCCTCCAACCGAGCAGTTTACTTGGATGGAATTCCCCGACGGCTAAACTAAAATAAACGTGAGGAAACTGCCTGGCAGCAAACCGTATTTATCAAGAGTAAAGCCCAAACTAAGTGCTTCACGTCGTACAGTTTTTGTGACTAGACCGGCGTCTGTAAGAAAAAAGATCGTTTACTAAATAGACAGGATGTTGTATTGACAGGATTCCTTCCTTCACTGAAAGAAAATTATTGTTGTAGGTATCTTACATCTTCAAAAATTACGACAAAGTCCAGTTTGTTTGTTATTACTATATGGATTGTTCCTATAATAATATTTTCTGTAGAATTAACATGTTCTGCAAAAGGAAGCTGCTGCTTGCTCCTTCCACAGAACATATTGTTATAGGAACAATCCATACAGTACCGAAAACCAAACTGAACTGTTGTCCCTATTTAAACAGAAGTATGGTACCTACAACAATTACTTTTCTTTCAATGTTAAGAGTAAGAAATACACGGTAAGTGAAGTAAACTCCAGTCAATAACACACTTCTCACTACAAACGATCCAGCCAAGCAACTGTGCGGCGAGTTATGCACGCACAGTAGAGCCTCGATGTTTTCACGGAAAAAAAAAAAAAAAGTTTGCCTCAGTTCGTTGCAGTGACTCAGCTACTGCAACTCCACACGTCTTGTGATTAACGGGTAGAGTTCTAAGATATGCGAGAATTCAAGCACCCAGTCCCTGACTGGAACTACAGATGTGCACGTAAGGCACTCAAACAAACTGAGGAAGAGTTCTTTTCACGAGAAGTTCATGGCTTTAACGATCAGTCATTGTTCCCCTTCCATTGGCAATAGGAGCAAGTGATATAACCTAGAGACTACCCACGATGCCTACAGTTCTCTTAGTGGTACCTCAAACAATGCAATACAAAGCCATTGTCCGCTAAAGTAAAAAATAATAAATATCGTATAAGGATGATACCAGGGGGGGCAGGATATCGCAATCTGGATGCAGACATATTACTGGGTGCCTGTAGGCATGCTTACACCGAATTATGGAAAGATATGAGGGACTATAATGAATAGGTGCCGAACTTTCACGGGGATCTTACGTTTCCTCCGACCAGCGGCATCGTCCGGCACGATTTCCACGTGTGAAAAAATCGAGGACCGTCCCCACAGGGAATCGAACCTGAATCGCCATGGTGGCAGGCGAGTGCTCTAGCCACTGGGCTAAGCGCGGTTCCTGTTCTCCAAAAGTGGCCTATTTACCGATGAGGTAAGTGTCACACGCAATGAACTCAAGCACTATTCATTTGTGGGAGGACGCAAATAAGGAACTTACGGTCTTCAACGTTTCCATGTATGGACTGCTTGTTAGGGTAACATATTCTGCCTATACACATCAATTTTAACTCTGTCGCATTTTCTTGGAGGCAACACTACCAAAAGAACTACTGCCGTATATCCCACTGTCTGTAAGATACGTCATGTGAAATCTTACATAAAGGTGCGCCTATCAATTTTGGGGCAGCTATATACACGACTATCTAAACGCGAGGTTTGCACAGTGACTACTGTATGGTCACCAAGCTTGTTATTATCGTCCAATATAACATTTTTATATATTTTAGTTAATACATTAAGATACATGGAAGATAAAAGTTTATTGATATTTTAACATTCTTCCGATAAAAAAATACTCAATATTTTGAAACATATCGAATAAAAAATTTACTCAACCGTATTATATAATAATTCATTGCTAATGTAAATGTTATAAAGTTTGTTACATCTATTTTCACCGTATAAATATTTTCTCATCGTTGAAAAACATTTTATTATTAGGAAAGTTTCCACATTTTCGCTATTTTTTTCCACTACATAAACATATACTTTAGTAATATTACAGATATATTGTATTTCGTGATATATAGGTATGTATACTTATTGGGCAAAACTGTCATCAGAATTTCTGTCTTAAATATGAGCAATAAACAGTACAAATATACAGTGACTTTTATTTCTACCGAGAAGTTGCTTAGGAGGAAAGCAATTTTCATTACAAGCCGTGGAACATGCCGACACGCCATTTGTTTTAATTTTGCCTAAAATTTTCCTGTAGACAGGGATTTTTGCAATTTCCGTTACGCATGCCAATTCATCTGCTCCATTAATTATTTCACACCCTTATACACTCGTATACAGGATGTTGCAAAATTCCATGTCAATATTCTAGGGAAACAATCCTCACGTGTAGAGGAACAAACAGTGTTATATGAACATAGGTCCGAAAACGCACCGTTTCTGCGCTACAGTTGGCAATACATGACGTATGGTTGATAGCGCGCTAGCAGGATCATGTTGCTGTGTCACGTTGTTCCTACCGTCTGTGTGTTAGTGACGTAGTGTGTGGCATAGTAACATGTTATGTACTGCTGTAATGATGCCCCACAGCAACATGATCCTACCCGCGCACTATCAACCATACGTCATGTATTGCCAACTGTAGCGCAGAAACGGTGCGTTTTTGGACCTATGTTCATATAACACTGTTTGTTCCTCTACACGTGAGGATTGTTTCCCTGGAATATTGACATGGCATTTTGCAGCATCCTGTATACAAAAGTGTCTCAGAAACATGTGAATAAATTTTATAAGGGATTTTTAACGTGAAAAAGGAGATATTAGTTGTGCGACGCCCGTGATCCATAGCAAATATTGAAGACTAAGTCCGAGCGACGCCGTGTTACTTAAGTCCTACCAAGCTGCGACAATAGTCCCTTTTTGTCTAATTATGATCACTGTTTAATAACTATAGCATAAATCTTCCCTTATCAGTCCTAGTAATTATGTTGCATGCAACAACAGAGTGCAAACTGCTATTTTTCACGTTATGGGGGTGCATGCGACGCACTATAACTTCATTTCTGTTTACTTACTTCACACGCCACATTTTGTTACCTAAAACTTAAGTACTTTTCATAATATACATTATATTATGTTCTTCGTGCTTCAGTTTTAAGGACTTCTACAGTCTTAATATTTTATGCAGGTTCACGGGTGTGTCGTTATCAAGTATTTTTCTTTTCACGTCAGGAATACCCTGGTATATTTTGTTTTCATGTTTCTGAAACACTTTGTATTTTCCTTTTACTAGCATCGGCCCACTGTCCACACATAGAGAAGTACAATAACAATCTGTACAAGCTCTACGTAATCTGAAATACCGAAACAGATATTTGTAAATGTA
This sequence comes from Medauroidea extradentata, assembly GCA_003012365.1. NCBI lineage: Eukaryota > Metazoa > Arthropoda > Insecta > Phasmatodea > Phasmatidae > Medauroidea > Medauroidea extradentata. The sequence continues at coordinate 12,038 of PNEQ01087269.1, read as the reverse complement.
AACATGCATGCGTAAAGTAATTTACAAAAACATGAATTTACCGCCTGCACCTTAGAAATGAAACTTGAACATGTTTTGCCCGAGAAAATTACATGACTAAAATGTCATAAAATGCAAGTTGTTACAGCAGGGGAAAACGGACGAGAGCTTAACAACCTGGTGCTCTATCTATTAGTTCTTGTGACAGGTATTATGCAAAATAACAATATGAGTGGCATTAGATAAGATTGCGGAATGTTTTCTCGGTACAACAGTAACAGAATTCTTGCCTAACGACGTAATAAAAATAAGACAACAGAGGACGCATTATGTTTCATCGGTGTTATAACCTAAGTCACTATTTTCCAAACAAGTCAAACGTAACTTCGTAAAAATTGTTTTCTTACAAATATAAAAATTTATTTCCACACGACGTGACTTACATCACGCAAGACGTTCTAAGTACATATATGACGAGACGGATTCGTATAACTATCACATAAATATAAAAATCACAAAATTTTTCGGAAAAATATAAGTGGATCAAAGTGTATTTACTAAACGCTTACACACCATGATCTTGTGTCATCTCACCGAATGAAATGAACAACAGTCAGCCGTATAGTAGTTTTATTCAGCATTTTAATTAATTCCTACTTTAAATAGTAGGTATGTCATTTTTTTTTATTTGGAGAAATTATTTTGCGAATGCTATATGAAATGCCAACGTTACACTAAATTTCGTACAAGGATTTCTAGTGTAATTTGGAAATCGTGCGAGAGTATAAGATTGAACAAATACCATTTTTAGTGCAAAGGCCTGCAAGTTGCACAGAACAAAGAATGTTGTTAATCATCCTACGCTGGCAAATAACAAACTGTAAGTCAATAATATGCACAGCTGTACAAAAAAGAGCGTGGTAACTTGGTATACAACGCATAATTGTAATTAATGACATGCAGGCAAGCAGAAATTACGCAGGGGCTCGCAAGTCTTTTTACCATGTTAGTTTCTCTAGCTTAATCTTTATATGTATGTTAACAAGTGAATACAGAGATAAGTCATCAACCAGTTTCGTGTAAGGAGAGAACTTACTGCAAGATACATATATAAAATGTTATCTAAGGGTATATTCTCTTAAATTTTCGCGTTGACATTTCGTATGACAAGTCTCTTACAAAGTTAACTCTGGCATTGTGTAAATGGTACTTACACACAGCATGCAAACTATGTGAATTTGGATGATTCCAGAAATGTTTAAATATACGATGAATACAGACGATGACATTTCGCAGAAAATCTTTTGTGCAGAGCGTATTTTGCTCCTTGTATGGTTAGAGAATGGTTATGTAGTTGTTTAAGGAGTATTGATCCCTACCACCTTGGATTTATCGGTTTCTTCTCGATAACTTCTGTTCCTGTCGATGTATCAAAAATTTATCATGACAAGGCATAGATACAAACTTAATCGAATTTCTGTAATTGCTGGAACCATAATATATTAATTATTTTGCAACGGGAAGCAGCTGAAAAGGAAAAATTGCTTTATTTACGGGAGCGACTACAGAGGCCGCAACATTAACAGAAACAATGCCACATGGATTCCAAAAAGTGAATGAAACAATAAACTATGCCTTGTCAGCGTGAAAAAAGTAAAACAATGTGTCTATTCCCTGATTTATAAGAAAACCCGTAAAACTGATCTAACAGGGACCAATCCCCCTTAATGGCGAATCACAAATATTCTGTAGCAGCGCATGAGAGTTAATCACTGGGCAGTCAGGTGGGAACACACCAATAACTGAAGATAAATTTCCGATATGGACACGTTATATTGAAGGCTAAGAAGACAGTCCAGTTTTCCCACAATAAATCAGTTTACCTAACAATTAACTGGATGGTGTTGCGCAACAGTAGGCTATGCGCCAATTGTTAATATATCATTAATGCATGCTAAAACTTTTCCAGATGTAAAACTACAAAAAATATTTTAGTCCTATCAAGTCAATATTTGTAACAACAGGATGTGCAACAAACATATTTTTGCAGAACAGATTCAAAGCTGAAGAATAGTTTATACATATGCAACAATTGGCAGATGGTCTAGTTATGCATAACATCGTCCAGCTATGTGTGTGAATTGTTTACGTTTGACTGTCGCATAATACTTTTATTTTAGAAAATCTTAAATATTAAAAGCACCTCTCTTTAATCTATAACAAAAAGAAAGAATGTGGCGACATAATGTTTCCAAAGTTAGTGTCTGAATATGTTAACACGTATCGTACTGACTAATGTACATGCCTACGCCAATATTAGTTTTATTTGACACTCGTGAGTGGGCCGCAGTTGACGCAGTGGTTTAAGCAAACAACAGTAGGGGGTGGTGACTGGTGTTTGCATTTATGTTCAAGATAACTGACAAATTTGTCGAAAAAGATATAGAATGTGCTGCATTTCTATTAAAAATAGAGACCAAAAGAATTCTCATTATGACAATGTACAGATCTCCCTCAGGGAACTTCAAAAACTTTCTTAAAAATACTGAATTAGTATTTAAAAAAAACATTACAACTGTAATACTGAGATCATTGTTTGTGGTGATTTCAACATAGATTATCTTATAATGATAACGACAAACTATATTTAAATTCTCTTTTTCAGAATTTTCATTTATTTCCCACAGTTAAATTTCCTACTAGAATACAAACTAATTCTGCAACTACTATAGATAATATTTTTGTTCAGGTAAAAAATTTTGAAGAGTATAAAATTCATGCATTTATAAATGCTCTTTCTGATCATGATGCATAAATGATCCAGTTATCCAATATTCAAATCATTTCATCTACTATTAAATGTAAAAAAGTTCTAGTATAAAAAAGTTAGAATAATCAGTAATGAAACAATAAAAAATTTTAGGGCAGATCTTAAAACGGAGGACTGGATGAAAATGAAAAATTGTTGGCCTTCCGATTTAAACTCTCAATTTTAAGATTTTCCATACTACATTCTGTAGAATGTTTGAGGCTAATTTTCCAAAAAAAAAAAAATATATATATATATATATTTTTTTTATGAACTCAAATAATACTGACAAAAACAAATGGTTAACAAAGGGTATAAGAACATCTTGTAAAAAGAAAGGGAACTGTATATGCAGTGTAAAAATTTAAATGATAACAGCACTAAAACATACAATACTGTAAGATTCTTAATAAGGTAATTATAAAAGCTAAACAAATGTACTTCCAAAACAAAATAAGACAGTCAGAAAATAAAGTAAAATGCTCTTGAAAGATATTTAATACTCATTCTGGCAGATCTGCTTGGCCCAAAACACCTATTTCCATAAAAATAAACCATCAACTAATACATGAACCAAAGGTGGTATCCAATGCCTTCAATCATTATTATCTTGAAATTGTTTACTCAATAATTAACCAATCTAGCAGTAAAAAACATAATAATCCGATGGCATTACTTAGGCAGTCTTTTCCTATGTCAAATAATTGTTTTGAATTGAAATTGACTACACCAAAAGAAATTTGTGAAATAGTAAAATCTTTTCAATCCAAAACATCTTCTGGTGTATCTGTTGTAATTTTAAAGAAATGCATAAACTTAATTAGCGAACCACTTTGCCCTATCTTTAATTCGTCCTTCAATTCTGGCATTTCTCCGGAGAGACTGAAATTTATTATATTTACCCTAAACCACTTTACAAAGACGATAGTAAAAATTTGTTGTGCAACTATAGACCAATATCTTTAATTCCTACATTTGCTAAAATTTTAGAAAAAAAAAATAATGTTTTAAAAGAATATCTCAATATTTTGTACAAAGTAATTATTTTGTTAAGTCACAATATGGTTTCAGGAAGGGTAAATCTATACATGATGCCACTTACAGTTTAACGACTAGTATTTTAAATCTGTTAGACAAAAATGAACATATAGTTGGAATTTTTTTCGACCTGTCGAAGGCATTCGACTGTGTTGATGATAATGTTCTTTTGAATAAACCACAGTATTATGGCTTTAATGGCTTAGTTCTTCAGTGGTTCACTTCTTACTTAACACAAAGATACCAGCAGGTAGTAATAACAGGTCCAGACACTACAGAAGCCCGCTCCAATAGGGGCTTGATCAAATATGGAGTCCCACAAGGATCTATCCTGGGTCCCCTGCTGTTTCTAGTATACGTGAATGGCCTGTCTGCATGTGTCTCTGAAGATGCAAATGTGACACTTTATGCTGATGATACTTGCATTCTTTGCCATAATAGGAATATTTCAATGTTGTCTAATATAACTAATTTGGCACTTTCAAAATTTAAAAAATTGGTTCGATGCAAACAAACTTGTTCTTAACTCAGATAAAACCACTTATATTAATTTCCAAGCAACAAGATGTTCTGATAATGCAATCCAAATTTTGTATAGCGATAATACTATTAAAGAATGTAACACAACAAAAATTTTGGGTTTAGATTTAGACAATTGTTTAAGTAGAAATAATCATGTGAAGAATATCGAGCCCAAACTCAATGCGGCCTGCTTTGCTTTACGAAACATAACCCCTTTAATAACATTAGCTGCTATTAAACAGGTATGTTACGCATATTTCCATTCGATAATAATATTTGGAATAATTTTCTGGGGATCTTCATCGAACAGTAAACAAACATTCAGAATTAAAAAAAAGAGTCATTAGAATAATAATGGGAGCCAAAAAGATCGATAGGCCTACATGTAGACCATTATTTAAGAAAGTAAATATTCTCACATTTCCTTCATAGTACACATATTCTTTAATTAATTTTGTTGTTAAAATCCCCAATTCCTTTAATAGCGATGTATATATACATGCTCATAACACAACAAATATAAATGACATACATTATCGATCCAATAGGCTAACAATGTTTCAGAAAAGAGCACATTTCTCGGGTATTATAACGTTTAATAAACTCCTAATGATATTAAACAACTTAGTTAAACTAACAGCAACACATTTTAAAAAAAAGTTTAAGGGATTTCTTTTGCTACATACTTTCTATTCAATCGAAGAGTATTTAAATGCATGAGTAATGCAGGTTGCATTTATTTGCTATATTTATGATTTTGCTTTCCCCAGTGTATTTGTCCTACGTATACCGAAATACAGTTAGGTTTTTTGGTGTAGGAAATATACATCTGTGGGATAATCTAGATTTGGTTTGACACTTTTCTTTCTTGAATTGTTTACTGGCACACCAACTAAGCGATACATACTAACATTGCCATAATACCACTAATCTGTTTTATTTTATGTTCACTAGGCCTAATTGTTATATGATTGTATGTTTTCGTAAAACTTAATTCTTTTAAGTGATAGTATATGTAACATTTATGTTTTAACTTAAGATATATGTATTTAACAATAGTTAATCAGTACTGGAAACTTGTTCAATCGATTTAAGATTGTATATAGTGTTCATATTGTATTGCAGATTAGTATTCATTAATGACAAGTCCTATACTCAGGAAAAATTTGCTCACTATCCGAGTCCATTGGGCGATACAAATAAAATAAAAATATAATAAGCACTCGCCCCTCAACCAACGCGATCTGTTTCGATTCCCGGCAGGGCCGGTCCCCGGATTTTCGTATGTGGGAATCGTGCCGGACGATGCCACTGGTCGGCGGGTTTTCCCGGGGATCTCCCGTTTCCCTCACCCCTTCACTCCGGCGCTGCTCCGTACCCACACCATATCACCCATAACCAACTCTGAAGACCTCATTGTTAAGTGCTGACCGAAATCTCTTCACTTCACTTGGCACTCGACTCGCATGTTGAGAACGACAGGTGCCTTCCTGCTTACTTTCCACATCTTCTGTTCCTCTGTCCCCTTTAAGCCTTCTCTTATACCATCCAGTTTCTTCGCAGCAGAGGATTCCGAAACGTGCTGACGTCGCTAACGAGGAGTCGCCAAACAGACCAGCCAGCGATTGAGCTCCTCTGGTTTTACTAGCCACGGAAATTGGACGAAGCCTCAATTTAGTCTGCAAGATCGTACGCTTGTCACCGTCATACACCCCGCACATTCAGCAGGAAAATCAACACTTGCTGACGTCAAGTGTAACGCTGTGCATGTGTACGACTTGGATTTTATACCGGAGATTTTCACGCGCATTAATCTAATTTAGTTTATTAGTAACTTACTATTACGTGATTCTCCTAACTTTTGAGTGCCTGTATCTATGTAACGGTTTATCTGAGCGTGTTCGGACAAGTGCACTATTTTTGTTCCTTACGTCATTCCGGTTCTTTATTCACTAGGATGGGTTGCTGCATGCGTACATGTACAGAAATACATGAATAATAACAGAGGCAACCCCATGTTTCCAACTAATGGGGTAGGACGGTGGTCACACTTTGTTCTCTGCATACGTGATATCATGGATCTTAATTGAATCCGGAAGGTCAAAGTCCTATACGTAGTGGTGGTTGACTCATAGTCACCTTCGCATGTTCAACACAACTTTCATTGTGGTTATACGCCCATACTATTTACAATAGAGGTTTCGTTGCTATACTAATATTTCTTGATTTAGTTCTGGTTACCTGTAACAACGAGCTTTTCCGCGATTTACGTTCTACACACACACACGAAATGTATACATGAATGAGAAAAAAGGCCAAAAAAAAATTCTTTGAATAATATTTTTACAAATAAATGAATGATAATATGGTTTTTGAAAACATTACAAAATATTTTACAAATAAATGTGAAATAATATTGGTATCAGATTATAGTCTTGTAGCAAAACAATTATAACAAAAGTGAATTAAGTAAACCAAATTACGTTAGTATGTCAGTTTTAGATATTTTAAAAGAATTAATGTACATTTTTAATACGTATATAATGAAAGCTGGATATAAATACAGATGAAATTTAACTATGTCATCAACACACTTTTTTTTTTTAATTTGAAGTCGATGATAGATAAAGTTACGTTCCAGAACACAATTTTTATAATATGCAACAAATAATAATAATTGTTTTGGATAAAATGAAAGACGACTGTAATGGCAACGAACTGAAATGATTTCTTGGTGTAACAGCAAAAATGTACTCTTCTACAATCCCTGGTAAATAAAATTAAAAATCGAAACGACTACGAGAGATTGGGGAAATTTCTTTCGGACGGGAGGCGGGGGGGAGAAAAGTCCCACAGAATAAATGGCACATGGCCCCGACCCGTGGTTTCAGTTTGTCGGTAACCTTTAGGAACATCCTATATACTTATTCAAGCTCTTGATAGACATATATGTTGTTAATTTCATAGTGCTAAATCAACTGGCTGGCAACATTTTTAATAAGTTTATGTATGAAAATATTAACATGTGTCGTGTCTCGTAACATGTAGGACTTATTAACGTTCATGAAAATTGTTTAAAATATTACTAATAGTGCTACATCAAATAGCTAAAAACTGACTTAGGCTATATCTCGTTCGATGTACTTAATCAGGCTTGTAACAGTCACGTAAATTCGTAATTTTATAGTGCTATGACAATTGATTATCAGCGCATATCTGGGACATACCACGATATTCAGGACCGCTATGGAAATATAAACATCTAGTTTTGTAGTCTCATGTAATAATAAATCGTTTTGGAAGACCGAATATGCTCACGAGAAATTGTATAACATGTATCTGCTCATAGTACCTTATTTAGTACTGCTATAGTCATATTAGTTACAAATTTTACCGTAGTCACATTAATTACGAATTTCACAATCGTATTACAATTAGGTAGATAACTACTATAGACAAAAAAAATTAACACAGTTGAGGAGGACGTATATGCATATTTCAATTTACATAGTATCGGTAATAGTCATATAAACTGTGAGTTTCGTTAATTAGTGTGATAGTTTTCAATATTTTGTTCTTTTAAATATTGTAGTACGTATCTGTTCACATTGTCGTGAGTAATATTTCTTTAAATTAACCCTGACAGTAAAGTTTTATAATATGTGCCAAACTAAGGATACAAAAATTATTCATTTAAATAATTAAATACCTTTGTAAAGTATTTTATTATAAAATATTTCCTATAGTAATAAACATTTACCACAATGTTAACATGACTCCACTTGCGATTGCAGCGCACCTAGCAGCCACAATTTTCCCTGTGCCAAACTCTCCCATAAGAAAACACATTTTAACCTTAGCCATGTGCGAATGGTCAGGAGAATCTCGAATTTTATCTGTAGCCCATTCTGACTATAAAGGTTAGATCACAATTAAAAACTTAAGAATAATTATGCAGTAAGCGCCAATTACAACACACGGAAAAAAGTCTTAAGTAAATCTGGTTCATAATAAACACGTTAATTCCTAATTCCAACCAATAACAACCCGACTACTCTGCTGTCTTCAAATGCGTGAAATTACTGTAGATTCCTCAATATATTTTGTCTCCAGTTGTCCAGAATATCGTCAAGTAATGGTATAGATGAAATACCTAATGTAAAAAAAAAATGTTAGAAATAAAAAACTGCATCTCCATGTTTATTACTTGAATAATCTTAACAGTTCTCGTACAATCGGGTAATCACATTACACAGAGGCTGCACGTATAAACCCAAGATAACTTCACTTATTCGTAATCTGCACATATAAATTAACAAATTTAAATTACTAAAAATATATATTCCAAGTGAGTTTTGAACCATCAACCTAGTCACCGAACACTTCATGCATAGAGAGCTTCTAAACAAGTATTACAATTTGTTAAGCGCCTGTACGTTTACATGTAATAAAACGTTTTATAGTTCTGTTATTTTAGCAAGAATTTCCATTAAATCAGATTAACATTTTTAAAATTAATTACGAAACAGTAATATACTACGAGTAGTTCGCCAGCCAAATGGGATTTTAAAAGCCTTTCAAACAGCTATTCTTTCCTGAAACTGAAAAATAAATATAAGCTTAATTGCATTATTTTGTATGAAATAATCATAATATTCCAAAACCATCATATATAGCACCACGCCGTATTTAACGTATATTATTTAAATATCCGCCATGTTTAATTAACTTTCTAATGCTCTGATTGGTTCATTCCCTTAGCCTAATTCTTACGGAAAAATATAAAATTTCGCTATATCTGTTACTTCTTAAGGGGTATTAGTCCCTAAATAAATAATGTTAAACTGAAATTGAATTTATTCATTTTGTAGTAGACATAAATTACAAGTATTGGAGAACCTATTTTTTTTTAGAAAATAATTTTTAATACATGGTTTAACACTTTAAACGACCTTTTCATACTAATTTTGCAGCCCTTACAGCAAGAATCAGAATAAAAATGTTTACCAATTACTGCATTTACTTGCTAGATTAAAGTACGAGCAATTACGTGTCACATTCGGTTTTTAAAAACAGTTGTTTGAAACAGTTTACTAATGCATTTACATGCTAATGTAAATGCATTTTTTCATAATTTTTTGTTATGTAATTTCAGTAGCAAATTTAGACACTTTGACCAACGATTTGAAACAAAAATACTACACTGTATCATAATGTTACATTTAAATGAATTTTGTAAGGAATAATATTGCAGTTTGTTAAAATGGTTCACGAAATGTAGACATAAAATCAAATGTATGTAACGATGTGTTAGGTTGACTACAAGTTCCCTGTGAAGTGCTTCCATCTGGCGAGAAAGACAAGAAATATTTTAACTGTATGAAAGCATGTCCACCCCCCCCCCCTCTCACTCTCCAACTTTCGAACAGGACCTGTGTCAGTCACGTACAGTTGGTAGAAGGGTGGAGAGGTGGGGCGCGAGACAGCAGTACCATGAGAACGTGGGAATAAAAATGCTTGCAGCCAGACTGGCTTACAGTGTTGCCAAATCTTTCGAAGGTGGTCACAATATCAGTACGGCCTGCCCATGTGCCTGCCAGCAGTGTAGGCAGGCCGCTGAGAATGCGAGTTCTTTAGTGTAACGCTTTCCTCTAAGGTCTCTATTATTTATATTCACTTTATATACAACATATTTTACTGCTAAAGTAATCTTTTTCAACGTTATTTTCAAAGAACGTTTTAAAAAGATTAACAACAGTTAATCAGATGAAACAACAAAGCAGGAGCATGACATCCTGTTTGTTCATTAATAATGATATAAGTTTACCAGGAAGAAATTTATGTATGTAATATATTTCATAAAAGTATATAATATATCACTTTTACGTAATCCATAATGAAAAGCAAAGATTAAATCATTTATATATTTTCGAAACACATTTATGTTTATTTTATTTTTCGTTTACTGAAGAAATTAAACAGTAGTGTAGTTCCTAAGCTAAACACAAACTGTGATGCTAAGAGTAGTTCAAATACCTATGTATACTTGAAATTCCCGCTAACCTAAATTACATATTGGAAGTTTGGACACTGCTAAAACGTAAAGTGGTGCAGGTATAAGCACAATTATTCCGCTTGAGTAAAATTTGTTTCGAATAGAAACTATTTTTTTTTTCAAACGAAATTTGAGGTAGCTTAAGATATGTTTCTGAAAAACACTCAGTAAAATTAGTTTTAAAATTCAACAAAATATAAATGGCACAGATTTTAGAGGAAGGCGTTACACTGAAAAACACAGTATGTACAACACTTTACTATGAATACGCGTAGTTTATTTTGAACATTAACTTTGTACTTTTCGTATAAACATTGAGACAGAACTGCATTTATGCAAGACGCCACACTTAAAAACACACAATTTACTTTATATTACACAGCATTGAAAAGCACACAGTAACATTTGTTTTGATCATGAAGTAAATATTTTTTGTGCTATACGTTTCCATGAATGATAACATGGAAATCAAAATACATTTTTGGAATGGCATCATCACTTTTTTCGGAAATTCTCATTTCTGCAGTAACACTTTTCGTTTCATTAAAAATATTAATCTGTTGCTCTGCATGCACACCAAATGCGCTGTGCCAAGGATTTTTGTAGTCAATAAGAAATCTTGACATCAAAATGTGAGTGTTGCCATATGGTGAGAAAATAACTACGCGGCATATTTTACTTTTTGACATACACTTTTCTGGCCATTGCTACTTATACCATTCTGTAAGGTCCTAACGCTCGATATTCTGTTTGTTGTAGCAAAGTCGAGAGCAGATATTAATTCCATTGAACGAGAATACCGTCAAATTTTCCACTAAACTATTTTTTTTTTTAATCAGGTTGACACAAGTTCCTTGTCCATTTCCTCAGAGTAAACAATCCAGGTAACTAAATCCCAACTGTTTCAAAGGTAAATATACGCTTTCCGGGAAACTGAACGCTATGTGATTGTTGTGTTTGGTTCTTGGCCCAAACATTCTGATTTCAGTTTTACAGGGTTTTCCGGAATCACTGTAGGTGAATGCTGGGATGGTTCCTTATTACAGACCCTTGCCGATTCTCATTACTACTTTGTTTGAAAAGAGATCCTTACTAAACGGAATAATTAGTTTGCCATTTAAGAACTTGTAGGAGTAACATAAGATTTTATGCAGTGTATGTGGCACTCTTTTCAAATAAACTTCCAAAGTTCCGCATGGCTGCATCGAAGCACTGGAAAATTTAATCAAACAAATTGGTTTTATATAAAACAAATCTAATTACTAGAATCAATAGGGCCTACAGGAAATGTTTTTATCACCGAGGAAAATAATAAAGAAATAACTCGATCTTAAATTTATCAAAATAAAATACTAATAACTTGAAATTGTGTGTATAACATTTATATAAAGAATAAAAGACATTTAAGGCCATTGAAAAGTTATAGGTATATAACTAAATATTACCTTAATTAGAATTAGTTCTGAAAAGGCGTTGGTGATAAGATTTAATTCAAACGGACGGTGTGTGAGTGTGAGCGTGTGGTAGGTGTGTGTGAGCGTGTGGTAGGTGTGTGTGAGCGTGTGGTAGGTGTGTGTGAGCGTGTGGTAGGTGCGTGTGAGCGTGTGGTAGGTGCGTGTGAGCGTGTGGTAGGTG
>PNEQ01087268.1:0-18114 GCA_003012365.1 Medauroidea extradentata | reverse complement strand
GCCGGTAATCTACACAAAATCTTGTTGAGCCATCTTTCTTCTTGACCAACACAACTGGAGATGACCAGGGGCTGTTCGATGGCTCTATCACATCCAGATCCTTCATTTCCTTCAGAATGTCATCAACTACCTCGTGTGAAGCAAGCGGTAGACGTCTAGGGGGTTGCTTGATAGGTCTGGCATCTCCTGTATTAATATGATGACATGCCACAGATGTCCTCCCAAGATCATGTGAACCACATGAAAAAGCGTTTTGATTCTTTATTAAGAGTTCTGCAACAGCATTATCTTGTCTCCAGTCCAGGTTTTCCTTTGTCCTCTTCAGGAGTTCTGTAAGTGGTTCGGGCAGAGTATGCTTCACAAGGTCCTCCCTTAAGACCTTAGACTCAGTGGTGTTTATCTGGGAAACCTGCTTACACAAGCCAATCGTTGCCCCCTCCTCAAGATGAATTGCCTTGTCAGTCAAGTTCATCATTCTAACAGGGAAATTATTTGATCTTGATGAAACCGAAGTTCTGGCTATATAAGTACTCCATCAGGGAGGTTACTCCCTCTTCCCATAGGCTCGATTAATCCTAGGCGCCTTACAAACTGTCCTACACAGCGCCCTGGTATCACAATTTCGCTAGAAGCGGGCAACACAGTGGCCTGGCAACAAACTACAGGGCAGCTGAATGGTGACGATAATTCTGGTCGTGGTATTAGTACCAACTCTGTTTCACCTGCCTTCAAGACCCCCAGTCGAGTGTCAATGCAGCATCCTAGTTTTCGTAGAACATCTAGTCCCAGTAAACATGCATCCGCAATATCTGCTATGTAGACTTCATGTTCTAACTCTAGTTCACCCAATTTTAGTTGCACACACTTCTTCCCTTTCACTGGTGTAGTCTCACCAGTTACAGTGGTTAACATGCACACCCCAGTACTTTGATCATGTGATTGCTGTGGGAAAGGCCTAATGATGTCTGGCCTGACGACAGTAATTGTCGCATCTGTATCTACAACCATCTGACAGGGTACATCATCCAGGCTGCCCTCTACCAGCAATGCATCAACTTCCTGTTTCACCGAACGTACTCTAAGGAATTGTGGGGCCTTACCTCCAGCAATCACCGACTGTCGCCCCTCAAGACCGTTGTTTACATGTTTCCCGAATTTTTGAACTAATTGGTTGGTCTCACCTGGTTCTGGGTCTTGGTTTCTTCGCTGATACTGCCGACACTGGGCTCTCAGGTGTCCAGGTCGTCCACACTCCCAGCACTCTGGCCGCTTTCCTGGTCAAGGGCGGTGTCCTAAAGCACCAACTCTGCTGGAAATGACGCTAATTGCTGTCTTAATTTCTTTCAGGGTATTCTCGATGCTGTTCCCCTCTTCTTCGCTTGTTACTTTCGCTGCTCGCACCACAAACCGATTCGCTGGCACCTGCCTTGCTGACTCGACTTCCAGTGTACGGGCTAGAGCATCTTGCATGGTACGAGGTGCTGCCAGGCGTACTGCATGTCGCACCTCCAAGTCTGCGATGGCATCAACAAAGAACCCCCAATGGCAAGCACATCTCGCGCCTCTTCTGGACACCCCTCAAGTGACAGATGGGCTAGTCTCACAATGTCTTGCCAAAGTTCCTGAAGTGACTCCCCAGGTCGCTGGCTACGGCTTCGAAGTTGGGCATGGTGGGCATGTCGTAAATAGCGGTCCCCGAAGCGCAGCTCCAGGGCAGAGACTAAAGTAGACTACTCCAGGCGATGTCGTTCAGGCAGAGACTGGAGTATACTGAGTGCAGGGCCCCTCAACACTGCTGCCAGGTAGTAGGCACGCTGCTCTTCTGTCCAACCATTCAGGGTTGCAACAATCTCATATTGGTGCTGATATTCACGTCATGGGGTTTGACCATCATAAGGGGCAGGCTTGATTGTAACCCCCTTTCCAGCCCCAGGCATGGCAACCTCAGCTGTATTCATGTTCTATGGTAGTCCTACCGCCGATCCTGCAAACGCAGAGCACCTCCCATCGTTACCCTGATGTCTCAGCTCTGGCTTCATCGAGTCGCTATCCCGACACACCGATGGCTGACCACCTGCCTGTCGCTGTAGAAATTTCTCCCATTCCGTCCTTAAGACACTCACCTCTTTCTGCAGGTCGTCTTTCATACTTCCGATTTTCTTTTCCACATTTTCATTAACACTGTCAATTCTATGGTCCACCAATTCACTGACATTTTCAATTCTTTTGTCCACCAATTCACTGACATTGTCAATTTTTAGGTCCACCATTTGAGAAACACTTTCAATTTTCTTGTCCACATACTCTATTTTAGTATGCACTAACTCACTAATTCCCTCTATCTTCTTGTCTACATTCTCGTTAACACTGTCTATTTTCTTATCTACATTTTCATTAACACTGTCAATTTTCTTATCTACATTCTCATTAACACTGTCAATTTTCCTATCAACACTGTCTATTTTCTTGTCTACATTTTCATTAACACTGTCTATTTTCCTATCTACATTCTCATTAACACCCTCAATTTTTGTATTTACACCACTTATTTGGTTAACTATTTGGATACTCAGTCTCTCTATTAGTGCTATCAAACCCTCTAACTCACTAGCCATTTTTCTTGTAAACATAAACTTATAACCTAAAATTTCCTACCTAATAAAAGTTAACGACTTTGATTAAATATCTAAACATTTACACTTAATTTTACCACCATTTAAAACATTTAATTAAATTTTAAATAATTGCCTCCATCCCACGTCTGACACCAGTGTTACAAGCTTGCGGGCTAGGTATGTTTGGGGATGGAGGTCTTTGAAAAAATAAAGAAAATAAAGCTAACCTAGTTTATTTACAACTGTATATACAAAAAAAATAACCTATGTATATAATGATTTACACAGTAAATGTCAATCAGAGTAAATTACTACTATTTACATAAAGGAAAAAAAAATACATCTACATAATTTCTCTGTATATGGAAAGGTTACAAGTCACTCACAATGGTGGACCCAAAGAAATAATACCGAAGAATCTTTCTGGCCTAGATTCACCTTCTTCCTACTATTTGCTGCGGTCCCACTCGCTGGACGCCCTTGAACAGTCGTCGCAATCCAATACTTGTCACTATCACTAGAGATCACACTAGGCACCTGCCAGCAAAACTCTCCCGCTCCTGATGCAGCTCCCCCTTATATACCCCACCCTCCTTCTTCTCGAATTATCTCGGCGGGTCTCTGTTCTCCAACCTCCTGGAAAGATGTCGCTTCAATGTCAAGCACCACCCAGAGAGATAAAGAGGGAACAGGATCATTCCAGATCACGATATTTTCTCTCGGTTACCCGATACTGGGTGCAGGTGGTCACCATGGAGTAATACAATCACCCGAGGAGGTCTTTTAGCGCTGCCGCCACTGTATTGTATTTCGCCGCCCTGCCCGACAGCCACGGCGCCGAGGAGTGGAAAGGGGGGTGTCCTAGCTCCACCACCACAGTATCGTACTACGCCGCCCAGCCAGACAGTCGCGGCTCGCAACAATATACATATTGGCCCAATCAAACATATTTCTAATTAATTACAAGTTCTGCTGAGTGCTCAGTTTATAGTGAACAGCCTATACCTGATTCAAGGCAACTACAGCTGCGGGACAAAAAACCTAAATCTACAGACTGCAGTGCACACAGTGCGATGCTGAATACATTGACCTCACCATAAATCCACTAAGACAGAGGTTGAATGGCCACAGTGTCGATAACAAACAAGCAATAGTCAGTTCCAGCCTAAATCTTCAGGATAAACCAGTTGCTGCACATGCAGCCTCTCACAAACTCTCTTTTGATTCCAGTTACGATATCAGAGTGGTGAGAACCTTACCACCTTCATACAACAGTGGAAAACTGAGACGCTGGGAATTAGCCCATTAGTAAATTGCCAAATCCAGACAACCAACAGGCCTCAACATCTGATAACTTTCATTCAAATTTCCGCCACATTCTAGTTCACCCCTCGGCTGCTAGGTGTACTAGTTACCAACCACCGCATACTGCCCACCGTACTGCAGTGTGTAACCATTCACCGCCCGAGGAAGCAGGCTTAGCCAGCAAAATGTTGCGACCACACAGCTGCGAAAAATGTGTCATTCGTCTATGATTTGTGTTCTCCTACCTGCAAGTATGATTCTATAAGTACCTGTGCACCTCTGTCTACAGGTTTTAGTAATAAGTACTCTAGTGGCTGTTTTCCATTTTCTCTTTGTTTACATTATTCAAATTTGTGACATAAATCAATTTATGACAAATTTTAATCATAATTTCAATGTTATACACGCAATAAGAAATGAGTAACTTTGATAAACTAAATGACTTGACTGTGTTCATCAGTCCCTATATTTCCTATTTAGGACACAATTTTACCCCAGTTTTCGCCGTTTTTTGCCACCTGGAAAATTTTGGCTGAATTACAAGTGCAGAAATCTTTGTTTGCAATTCATTTTGGTGTGTTAAAATAAACAATATTTATTTTATGCCTACATACTATAAAAAACTTATCTAATTTTGATGAGACAAAATACAAGTAATACATGATCTGAATGTAATGCATATCACCAGTCGTGCTTGCCTCTAGTTTCCTTTAATGACCTTCAGAAATAAAGTTACTGTACAAACAAAATCTAGCTAAGCAAAACAAAAATGCTTACCCTGGTTTTAGCTTTTTGAAAGACATGATCCTCCATATCATTGCTATTTTTTGTAATGGGAACACCTGCTCTCTGAATTGCTTCATCTCTGAAAATAAATAGGAAAAAAATATTTAACTTTAAATAACACTACACTTACCATTACAGAAAACTTAATTAATTAATTTTTCATTTTATTATTTGTTCCATACATCCTTTGTTGAGCCTACTGACTCATGAATATAGCATTTCTTTACAAACACAACACATAACAAAAAAAAAAAAAAAAAACACCAATACATACAAAAAGTACAGTCGTGTTTCATTTTAAATACTTCTAAACCAATTATAAAAAGTCTTTAATCTCCAGTATACTACAAAAGTTTTGAGAAACAAATGACACAATAACTTCAAAAATATTTTACAATTCTCTTCTTAAATTGTTTGAAATGAAATTATGTAATTGGATCCCTGTATAAAATAATCCTACTTCATGTAATGCATTATTATGTTGAACAGACCTAAATTTAGATGCGTTCCACTTTCATAGGAGTGAGCAACTTTATCTCAACTATATAAATTCAAATAAAGTCTAACACGTTTCAAAGGATTAATTTATTCATTATATACCATGTAGGAATCCTATAAATACTAAATAAATTTCTGCAGGCTGTAGAATTACTGTTAAGTTAAGAGCCATATACAGTAGGTGCTTGATGCAGCGTCTTAAGTACAGACACAGGTGGACGATGAGAGCTAAACTGGCTAGTGTGTCAACATACGTGTCACCTTTAAGAGCGGAATGCAAAAACAGTGTGCAGTGTTTCGGTCGTCGGCTTTTTCCTATGGGAACTTACGTAGTGACCTTAATGTTTTATTTACGGAAAGTGTGCAATGAAGTTCAGGTTATGGTACTCTATTTTTGTTTTAATGATTCCGGTTGGTATTTTTTACGCGACCGCAGACTGGAAAAGCTGTATTTGCCCATTTTGAAGTGCACAGAAAACCATGTCTCTAAGCATGTTATCCAGAAAAGAAAAACAGAGAAGCATAGTTTTAAATGTGTTTTATTTTCATAGATAGATATTGAACGCAAGTTTAGTGGAAACTCTTAAAAAAATGTTTCTAACATGCTGCGACACATTTCACAAGCCAACTGTATAGAACTCTTAATTGCTTTTTTTTTGTACCACATTTTTTTTACTTTCAGCATGTTACTACACAAGAACTCCAACCCATATTTTATTATTTTGTAAAAAAGGCAAAATATGCCTGTTTTAATGTACTGTAATCCACTGTATTATTTATGAACAACAGCATAAATATGACTGACAGTTTTTCCTTAGCGAACACATATGACTTGACCATGATAAATTACTATCAATGTAAAGACTCAAAAATTTCTAATTTTTATTTCATCTATAGCGAAGATATTGAATTTTTTAGAATTGGAGAACCCATCTTTTAAGGTTTACCAAACTGCTTAAATTCTGTTTTTGTCACATTCATTACCAGTTTGTCTTAAACCAATTCACCAAGGTATGTAATGTGTTTTTGCTTTTTATTTTTAATGTATCCAGGAGTAAGTTACTTCATTAATTATTATATTTGTATCATCCACAAACAGAAATTATTTAGCACATTTAATCTACTTCGGCAGATCATTTACATATAATACAAACACAATAGATCCCAATATGCCACCACGTGGGACACCATATTTAATCATGTTCCATTCAGATTGGGTAAATTTAATTTGCAATTTTAATTTCAACCAAATTGTTTTCTATTTGTGAGATATGAGCTTGAAAGTTTTTGGGTAATAAATGTAATATAATAATAGGCCATCTTTTGGCAGTATTTCGTGATTCACAAGACCAACTGCCTTTGAAGGTCACAGAAAATTCCATATGTGGCTACACCCTTATCTAGGGCACCTAGTACCTAATATAGTTTTTGTTGTGCGAAAGATAGAGGCCATAGTGGAACTGCTCTTTTGAAATCCAAACTATTCCTAACCAATAATTATATTTTCAAGTGTATACTGTTCCATATTTATTTCAAATATCTTAGAGAAAATCAGCAGTATACTAATCAGTCTATAACTATAAATATTTTTATTTCCCTTTCTTGAAACAGGTAAAACTTCTGCTAATTTAATTGTGCCCAGAAAACAATCCTTCTCTAGTGCTTGATTAAGGTAAGATAAGTGGCTTTTACATATCTTGTCGACAGCGAGGTCATTAGAGACGGTGACACACAACTTTGTACAATGACAGGAGCTGGTAGATGAGTCGGCCATGGCCTTTGTAAAGGAACCATCCCAGCAATCGCCTGGAGTAATTTTTGGAAACTATGGAAAACCAAAATCAGGATGGCCGGAGCCGGGGATCAAATCAGGGTCCTCCAGACCGTGAGTCCAACATGTTACCGTTGCGCCACCTCGCTCTATTAGTGCTTGAATAATTACTATTGATAACAAAGATTGTGCAGGGGTGCAATGGCATAGGTGGCAGGGGTGCAATGGCATAGGTGGCCTGTGAGATTAGGCGATGGGGCTGGGAGGTTAGAAGGTCTGGGGATGAGGTTGCAAGTTCTCTACACATCGTAGAAACAGAATAAGTTATTTTTTTTAGTTCATCAGAAAACAATACTATACAAATGCACCAAAAATGAGATGGATTTGTTGTCACAATTGACGAAGAATGCAAGGCAAGAAAGCAGTTATGTCAATGCAACAAAGTTTGTAAAAATATCAACAGCATAAATATTATATTCATATTCCGAATGAATTTAAACTTAGTTTAAAGAAATCTTTAGCATCCCAAGCAACAAACCTACAAGCTGGTATCCTTAATAAAAAAATTAAGTTCACTTTCTATATGGTGAGGTAGTAAAGCAAGAAATCTGGAGACTGGCTGGCTGCCATGGTGGGGGGTTATGAAAGTGGGGGCACATGACCTTGAGACTGTAAACCGGTGGTAATTTTAGTAGCCATGAAGTATTAGTCAAGCACACAACGTGCATTAGCTGTACAGTTTGGAGTACAATAGGTGCTTACGGAAACTTACTAAGTATAATCCTGCTGGGTATCATTGGCCACGTGACTGGATCTACTCAGTTGTTGGATGCTTAACTAATGGTCATAAATCTAGACAGTAGCGTCTAAGTGTCTTTTTTTAAAAAATATGGCAAAACCTGCAGAAGAGGTCATTTCAGTTGCCGATCTGGCAGACCTATGTAGTTAGATTAGGTTTAAACAGTGCACAATATCCTTTTGTGCTGGTATAATATACGTATGTAGCATTAAAATTGTGTATGTACTTGTAATGATAAATTTATTCCATACCTGAATTACGTACTCTGGCCACATTTTTACTTGCTAAACTGCTCCAGAATTTTTGGTCAACAAAAATTCTATGATCTGACATATTTTCCGTGAACATGCACTCAAACCACCTAACAACGTATTTTTCTATTATGTACACATGCAGGGGAGTCTGTTTGTTTACTTTTTATGAACGCTTTCCTTCGTATCATCTGCTGGCTGCTATCTACCTTGCTCGAGAGCAGGGTAGATCTACGTGGATCGAGTGACAGGATCGGGTTGAACATTTTCAGATCTTAAGGGCCAGTACATCTTTATTGCATGACATTTCCGACCGATTTACTCGCTTTCGAGTGGTTCCGAAGTAGTTTCCGTAAGCGCCTTATATCATCTACGGAAACAATCGGACCTTAGTTTTTTTTCTAAGCTTAACACTGTAACACGATGACTTGTCAACTCTAGACCTTACACTGACATGTTAGTAACATTTGCTCTGCTTGAACTCAATGCCTATCATCCAGATAAAAAATTCTCTCCCAGCAGACTAACGCAACAAGCCATACAGCTTCAGTATCAATGGATTTGTTTACTCATATTTCCTGGTCGTCCCATCAGCAGAAATGGAGACAGTCTGAAGCCCACTTGTTCACTTGATTTAACAGTTCCTGATTATTTACTATTGGGTTAGGCCTGCTCAAGTTCAAAGTTTTGTAAAACATCCTCCAAGAACTAGAGATGATTTAAAGGAGCGAATTCACAAAGAAAAATACAACATTCCAATGGATATGATATGCAACGTCATGGACAGATTCAGCCTCAGGCTCCGACATCATGTGCAAAACCAAGGATGCCATGTAAGTGATACAATATTGTAACTTTTAGTAAACTTTCAAGGTTAACTAACAATTTTAAGATATGTTAACATCTCCAGTTTGTTCAAAAATTTTTTAATCTTTCCGTTTAACTGCCTCTTTCTGTATCTTTAATATTAACAAAAAGTTTCTAAATTTGTGTTACAAAGCTCTAAGGCTGACAAGACACAGCCAGTGGAACAAAAATGACTAATAAACATGAGTTTGAAAAAGTCATTACACTGCTACAGAATACCAAATGTAACAGTGGGCAACCAGTAGGGGGCCTAATAAACGGGTTGAGTGCTGATCTTTCAATTAATGCCATCCAGTAGTTGGTGGCTACCTTCACCCACATAATCACACTGTCCACGATGAAGCATACTGTCATCATCAGTCACCGTTACATCATGAGCAGCCTAAACATAAGCAGCATAGATGCTGGCGGCGAGGATCATTATTGAATCCAGGTGAGTCTTGTACACCACTGACTATATGTAAACCCAATAAAAAAGTCCATATATGCGAGGTAGATGGCTATAATCCGGGCCTGCCCTAATCAATCCAATAATGTCAAAACTTGTACCTAACTGGCACACTGTCAATGTGATGGGCTATTTTAGATGTGTCAAAGGACAATGTATGACTGGTAGCCTAGTAACATACTTTCGCAGTCTGTAGCAATATAACGACTAATTGCTGACCCCACGTTTATTAACAATAATTTATTTTCCACTGGCCATGTCACACCAGCCCTAGAGCTTCGTTAACAATACAAATATTTAATCATCATAAATTAGTTACAGAAAATAAGCAGTTCACACTTCAGAGTCAGAAATTTATATTACATGAAGATGTTGGTGAAAAATAAAAAGTTGTCGCAGTTAGCTTTTTTTTTTCTGTTGGCGTTAGACACTTTTGTAGTTACCTGTATATTTTATGTCTAATATGTGTGAACCACATAGCAATTTACTTAAAAATTTGTAAGTAAGTTTCAGTCAACTTTTATTTTTGCAAGTTAGTTGTAATTTTTAGCCATACTTAATTTGTCTGCATATAGACATTGCCACATTTGATTACTTTAAAAAGCACACTTCACAATGTTGAAAGAAAGAGACATTAACAGTGCATTTTTTTCAGTTAAAAATAATGTTTTTAAATGTTATATATGTACAATTATTTCACATATCTTAATGTTTATTGCATGTTTAGAATAAGGAAACCAAATAAAATATAGAAAATTATCTGTTGATAATACATACTGTATGTGAATTTTAATATCTTAAATGCGAAACAAAAATTTTTTTTCGAATAGATGTTCTACATCCCTGTTAACACAATCTTTGATTGGTATCGGTTAGGATTCTGCAGCATAAATTATGTGGAAACTTTTTGTAGGTCTTCTATCGATACACATTTTAAGAACCACATGTTCCACTAGTTAATGCTCAGTTGATTACATTAGAAGGCTTTGTATTATTTATTTTATACATTTGTTATCTAGATAATGATGTTAATTTGAGTAATTCAATAAAATATACAGTTTTGACAGTCAGTGACATTGAGCTAATGACAGACAGACCTGTTGTAAATTGCTCGAATAGAAGACGGACTGTCAAATGATGGACGAGCATGATTACTGTATGTTTGCCTGTAGTTCTGTAACCTAACAAAACCATCCTTTCAATATGAATTTTGTAACAAGAAACTCCCAATTATTTTTTACTTAAAACATAATAACTTCTTCCAGAAAATTTATATTCAATACTACTGCATTACGTTATTACAAGTCAGTTTGGATAAAATTGTGTTCAATAAAAAAAAGTTGGGACATAATTTTGTGACTATTTCAAAGTTGCACATAATCTTCACAATTTAGTTAGCATAATAATGGCCTGACTATGGAAAAAACTGCTGAGAGATGATTTTTGACACAGACCATTTTGACGTGGGCCTTAAGGCATGAAGTACCAATAGCAATATTGGATCCGAGCTGTGCTCACACTCAACTATAATAAAAAATGTGCAAGAAAATCATTTTTATAGAATAACACTGTTAATATTTGTTTCATTTAAAAAATAAGTCTAATAAACGCTCAAGATAATTTTACTACAAAGATAGCAAGCAATTTTATCATAGATGTGATAGTTTTTCCGTAAAAGTTGTTTAGAAAGGGTGTATAAAAAATTAAGGAAATGTGCTCCTCATCTTACCACCAAAAAAATATAGTTCAGAGATTCACGTACTAAATATACAACACTTTGGATTGTGCAAAATACTACACATTTACTAGGACAATTACCCACTGTTAGCTACATTTTACAAGCCAGGTTAGTCAGCGGAGATGTAATCACCCGAGTACATAATGCATAACTCAGTTATCACCTAAATGGTAACAGTATCCGCAACTAGTATAACGTTTTGACACTAGGTTATTAGGCAAATTAATAGTCACAAGTAAAAATGTGAAGTGTAGTATCAGTACAGTAGTGTAGAGATACGCAGTACGAGTGAGAGCATGTAGCAAAATGCATGGAAATTGTTTAATATTTGAGGAGACTAAGTACCGCTATGAAAGAAATAACTGGTAGTAATTTCAGAGAAACCAAGCTGAAACATAGTGGCAAGGTAGTTCTACTTCTGACATTCAGCAGCAGTTTAAAGATACATGATTCAATTGTGCAAGTCGATCCACTCCTGCTCTTCCAAAGAATATATAACCTCAAGATTGTAGAGTTGAAGAGGAAAGGTTTACACGTTAGGTGGAGACGAAATGGAATACAAGGGACCAGGGAATCCATGAAACGGTTAGGAAGGGAGTTGTAAAGTAAGATCAAGCAGGCAAGGAATAGGTATTCAGAGAGTATGGTGGAGGAAGGAAAGGACAAGGAATGGGGAAAATTATTTGGGTATCTTTAAAAGGTGAGAGGTGGAGAGTAGAGGATCCCAACTTTGAGAGGAATGGACGGAAGGGCTGTGCAGACGATAGGGAAAAGGCTGAACTGTTGCAGGCACAATACATGTCAGTGTATGAGGCAAAGGACTGCTGGAGTAGATCATCTATAGGAGTCAAGGGGGTTAATAACATGTTTTGTGTGAAAGGTTGGGATTTAAAAAGGGTTGTTAAGAAATTGAGGAGCAATAAGGATGTGGGGCCAGATTACATAGGAAATGGTGCACTCAAGTTTGGAGGGAAGTTGGTCAGATATCTCGAGGTGTTGTTTGGTAGGTCACTGGAGGAGGGTAGGTTACAGCAATGACGGAAGAGGCGTTAGTGGTCCTAGTGTATAAGCAGGGTGAGGATAGAGGGAGCCAGGTAGTTACACGCCAGTGAGTTGCGCATTGAATACAGGAAAGGTTATGGTGAGGTGGATGGTACAATATGTGGTAAATGTTATGAGCAACAGCAAATGGATACAACACAGATTTATAAAGGGATATTCATGTGAGGCACAGTTGGCACGTTCGTTGAAGGATCTGGTTCAAGCAGTTGATGAAGGGAAGCAGGTGGATGCCTGCTTCATAGACTTTGAAAAGGCCTTAGATAAGGTTCTTCATGGAATATTGATGAGAAAAGTGGAGAGACTGCTGAATGATAAGTGAGTCGTTGACTGGATTGAGGACTTTCTCAGGGGACGAAGTCAGAGAGTCAATTTCAGAGGAAGGAGAGGTTACATCAGGAGTACAGCAGGGAAGTGTGTTGAGGCCTTTGTTATTCACTATAATGGAGAATGACATGGCACACAGGATTGCAAGTAAAATAAGACTGCTTGCAGATGACTCTGTATACATGTATATACATAGGTGGGCAGTGGAATCAATTTGCAGGAGGATATTGATAGGTTGTGGTCCTGGACAGTGGAGAACAGAATGAAGATTAATGTACGTAAAACCAAGTTTGTGAGGATTACTAGGACGAAAGTGGTAAGCAGAAGTATACAGATGGGAGGGGCAGGAGATACAGGAAACCACAGAATATAAATATCGGAGGGTTGTGATACAGGCAGATCTAAGGTGGACAAAGTGGTAAAGAAGGGAAGATGGGCTTCAGGACTACTCCAGAGGGAGTTGAATGGGGTTAGTGATGAGGTGAAGGGAAAGGCATAATATACTAGGGTTCATCCAATATTGGAATATGTTGCCGCATGGTATCCGTACGTGAAGGTGGAGGAGCTGGAGAAGGTGCAGAGAAGGGCCGCGAGGTGGATGATGAATAAATGGAAAAGGCAGGGCCAGGCTGGTGAGGAGGAAAGGAACTTTAAGGCCTAGCTTGATGATGAAGGAATTGGGATGGAAACTGTTGAGGACAGGAGGAGAGCAGAAAGGCTAGTCAGGTTGTATAGGGTGATGAATGGGGAAGTTTGGCCTTTAAATTAACTAAGGGAACTTTTAAGAATAAAGGTAGCAACAGTCAGAAAATTCAGAGGGAGTGGAGAACGTAGAGAGGTATACACTCAATGATGGTTAGAAACGGTGAGGGAGTGAAAATACTGTGGGAGGAATTGGTGACTGTGAGGGGAGTTGGAAGGTTTAGGAAGGGACTAGAAGATTGTAACTGTGGGGATGGGGAGGAATCTGCTCACCACCGGGCGTTAGTCTATTGTGAGTACAACACTTATTATTATACAAGAAAAGTGAAGAAGAGTTACGCAAATACTTGAAATACTAGTTGGCTACCTTCCCTCTCACAACGTTTGATAAAACTGGAATGCGGTAAACTAAAAAGTAGGCCTTTATGATATTTTCAAACAGTCAAATGGAACAAACAACACTGACGGTAGGTTTCTCCGGCATCTGTGAGACAGCAAAATCAAATATAAGATTCTGTTTGCGATCTTTACATCAATTATTTCCTACATCATTTCAGTTCTAATGCAGTAAAATTCTTTCATAGGTATGAGGAAGCGTTTATTGACATGAAAGCATTAGAACCTCTTCATCTATCTTTGAGGTATAGTTCAGCTGATGTACACTTGAAGGTGAGCATGAAGGTAACAATTAGCCAAGATAGCTTTCTGGCCTACAGAAACAACAGAAGATTGACCGCGATGCTAAGATATCTTTTCTAAGCAAAAAGGTTTTGTCACTTAACAGTTCGAGGCAACGCTGCGGTTCTGACAGTAAAAACAATTATTTAACTGTCTTTCGGAAAAGCAGCATATACAGGGTGTAAGGAAATTAATAGCCCAAACTCTGGGAGGTGATTCCTCATGAAAAATGAAGTAGACATTATATAGGACACTTTCAAGAAAAGTTGTTATTAAGGGCGGAATAAGCCTTTGAAAATCGAGTTTGAAAATCATATTTTGTCAAAATATAAAAAATTGTTAGGAGTTAAATTACAATTCTTTGGGCGGTTTTAAGTATTGATGAGATCTTAAACATTTCCTAATTTCAGCCTTCTAACTTTTCAATTTTATGAAAATAATAGGGGTTTGCCTCCCTTACATCGCATATAATTACGTTGACGTTACGTTTTGTGAACATTACATGTTGGCTTTTCGGGCAGTACACCGTGAAGAACAAAAAAGGTCCTCTTGTCGCAAATGCTTAGAAAGTACCGTTTACCGGAAAAACGGACACAACTGTTCCTTGCCAGGTATGTAGGAAAAATGTGCTACATCCGCTAAGAATTAGATTTGTACCATGCTCTCAGGAAGCCTGTTGCAAAATAAAGTTACATAAGCTTAAAATCAAAAACACGCCTTTGCACGACTCGGTTAATTTGGCAACAAATTTGGTTTAGCAAAATTTACAGAACGCTATTATTTGACGACATAAATCCGCGAAATTCATAAACATCGGAACTTTCTTTAGTACGGTCTGAAAAGCTATCAGTATGTCACGTATGTATTTCGCTAATAAATAAAGAAATAAAGAAAATCTTATCGGGGATGCACCCTAGTGCGGGGATAGCTCCAAACTGGATGATATCCTGATTTTAGGCCTGTAGGCTGCAATTATCTCTGCATTGTGAATGCACCAGTTTTTCGAAAGTGGGAATCGTGTCGGACGATGTCGCTGGTCGATAGGATTTCTCAAACAAACTCCCGTTTCCCCCGCCCTTTTATTTCGGCAACGTTCCCTCGTAAGGTCTCATTCCATTATCACAATGCAGAGATGATGACAGCCTACAGGCCCAAAATCAGAATGCCATCAACCGGTTCAGATTTATCCCCGCACTAGGGTGCATCCCCGGTACGATTTTCTTTTTTTTCCATTTATTAGCGAAATACATACATTACATATTGATATTTCAGAATGTAGTAAAGAAAGTTCCGATATTTATGAATTTCGCAGATTTATGTCGTCAAAATAATAGCTTTTGTAAATTTTGCTAAACCAAATTTGTTGCCAAATTAACAGAGTCGTGCAAAGGCATGTTTTTGAATTTAAGCTTATGTAACTTCATTTTGCGACATGCTTCAACAATTGCATCACAGGTTGCATCTTCCTGAAAGCATGGTACAAATCCAATTTTTAGCGGATGTAGCACATTTTACCTACATACCTGGCAAGGAACAGTTGTGTCCGTTTTTCCGGTAAACGGTACTTTCTAAGCATTTGCGACAAGAGGACCTTTTTTGTTCTTCACGGTGTACTGCCCAAAAAGCCAACATGTAATGTTCACAAAACGTAACGTCAACGTAATTATATGCGATGTAAGGGAGGCAAACCCATATTATTTTCATAAAATTGAAAAGTTAGAAGGCTGACATTAGGAAATGTTTAAGATCTCATCAATACTTAAAACCGCCCAAAGATTTGTAATTTAACTCCTAACAATTTTTTATATTTTGACAAAATACGATTTTCAAACTCGATTTTCAAAGGCTTATTCCGCCCTTAGTAATAACTTTTCTTGAAAGTGTCATATATAATGTCTACTTCATTTTTCATGAGGAATCACCTCCCAGAGTTTGGGCTATTAATTTCCTTACACCCTGTATTGATGAAGACAGCTTTATTGGATTTATGTACAGGTCAATATGACTCCTCTCTCGAAATGCATCTTTTTCAAGAAACCAAAAAAAAAAGGTATGGTCAACACAAAAATATATTCTTCAGAAAGTTTTAACAAGCGCTATGAATGCAATAAACACATTTTGTACCTCCACTACATGACAGGGCGAGATAAAAAAAAACTTTAGGAAGAGAAAAATTCAGGCAGTGCAGTTACTGAAGAGATGGACACACGGACTGGTGCAAGTATGTCTTAAGGATACTTACACACCTCCCTCCCTGCATCCTCTACTTATTTGTAACCTAACCCATCTAGCCACCCTTCTTTGTACATTTTTAATATCCACCACTTCCCCTCTCAGATACGGGTCCAAGACTGCCGACTTTTGATATTTTGTTCCCTACAACATAATAAAAGTTCTAAAGCCTACAAAAAAATCCTCTCTCTGTGACTTCTTCTGCAGGTAAGAGAAGTAATAATAACCAAACATTAATAACAATGCATTTTTATAAAGCAACTACACAAAATTACGATTTTTTTTTTTTGGATTACCAAAACCATCCTTCAATTTGGTGCACATAAAAATTTTCTAATTTAACATAAAGAAACATAACTATTAGATAGGTTAAAAAAAATAGCTAAAATTAGTTTTTGACAATCCTACAGATGAAAAAAAATAACACAAATTTGCGAATTACAGCAAGAGTATTCGTCATATTTTTAAAATATGTAACATTAACTTTCTGAAAGTATAACTAACCAAAAAACACAAATTTAATCCATTTAAAACATAATCAGACGCAGTATTTTATTCTTACATTTTTGCTACAACACTTTGCCTAAATGTAGAGGTACGCCAGGCATTTTCTTCCGCTGACATTTCGTTTTCCAGGCGGAATATTGCAGCTAAAACCTAACCAAGAAACCATACGGTATCTTGATAATTCACGATTAGGTCAAAAAATTACTCAACTCCCTGATAAGCATTAGCTGTCGCGCAAAATTCACGTCATAATCACGATGTACATATAATGGTGTGCCCGTGCGCATTTTCTCTTTTTCTCACTCTAATCTTATGACGTCACTCCGTACCCAGATAGCTCGAACTGGCCATTTAAATGTATACAAATCCGTGCTTCTTTTCACGTCAACGGCGATTTTTAAAGAAACTACGAGGTGCAAGCTGATCGGATCGCTCTGGAAATAAACTTAAATAGATACTTCGTGTGATCATAACAGTAACAACCGGTCATTTACATATGAAATAACTTTTATTGGTGGTTAAATATGTGCCTATCGGTGCAAGCAAGACGACTTCGGCTCGTTCTGCTGTACTCGCATAAAAGCTAAATAATGAAGTTAGTATGTTGTTTAGCACAACGAAATGTACAACAATGTCTTCAAAATTCTTCCATGCTCATCCACGAAACGTATTATGCGAATTAGCTGTTTGCTTTCCATGTAAATAATGTTTATGAAGTGAGGGGTTAAGTGATATTTTTTTTTTTACGTTTATAGGTAGCAACTCATTGCAAAACAGTTTATATATTACGAAAGTCAATATTTTAGTGAAAAATTGAAATGTTTTAGGTTCTATTATTTGGTCAATATTTTAAAAGTAAAGTTCTGGCCTAACCTACAATTTGCATAATATAGCTTGGACATAAATAAAGGTAAGTGTTATGCAAACGTTTGCCAAACCAGACTGTTACAATGTGTTTAATAATTTTTCTTAACATTTATGTCCGGCAAATACAATTAAACTGTTGTTGCAACGTCGGTTTAAATGGATATTCTAAGCCAATGCCCTAACAATGTTTACATTGTCAAGCATGCGCATGTTCAACAAAATCAATGGATTTTTAATCTTTATGGTTATCTTGCACTATGATGGAGATATAATATTAGTGACTTGCCTAACATTTTGTTGATTTCAACTCGCCAATATTCAGCTGTTGACAACAATAATAATAACTATTTCACTAGCAATTGGACAACCGCCTAGTGGCAGTCTATAACCTCTCCCACAAACACAATAACAATAATAATTTCACTCGCAAATGGGCTTCCGCCCGGTGGCAAGTCACCTGCTCCCTCTTAGTTCCCCAGCATTTCCAATGCTATTCTGAACCCACGAACACTCCCCTTCGTCACTACGTCCTCACCCAAAACATTCCAATCCCTCACAGTCCTCACAAGCAT
The DNA here is from genome assembly GCA_003012365.1 of Medauroidea extradentata. Lineage (NCBI taxonomy): Eukaryota > Metazoa > Arthropoda > Insecta > Phasmatodea > Phasmatidae > Medauroidea > Medauroidea extradentata. The sequence continues at coordinate 92 of PNEQ01087268.1, read as the reverse complement.
AGACTGTCTCCCCCTCTCGGTCCTCCTCCACACCCTCTGAAGGTTCAAGCCGTTGTCTCTCCTCCCTCTATACAGTCCCCTGGTCAACCTCT